>CATIWF010077457.1:0-20734 GCA_949630135.1 Balakata baccata | reverse complement strand
ATTGTTTATCTATAAACATTAAGTAATGGTCATAATGCTCCTCTACCCTTTTCCATAACTTCATTTCTTCCTCTCTTTGCCTTATTTAAGTTCATATTAACCTAATGTCATTCCCTCCATTTAGGACAACCAAAACAACTTTATCAATTCCAAGTCTTTTTACATAATATTCAACATCAACTAGTCATATATCCAACATCAACACTTATAATAATCTTTCCAAACATATCCCCATCATAGAGCAGCCATGTCCTCTTCATTTTAGGTTATGTTTCATTTGTTTACAAGTCACAAAATCAACATCCATGGTCATCTAAATTAAATTCCAACATAATCCAACTCAATTCTACATTTTTTTTCTTTTCCAACACAACATCAATACAAGTTCACAACTTCAAGCAAAACTCTAATATAACACTTCCAACCATACCAATCAATCACAAGGAGTTCAAATATATGTAATAAATTTGAATTTGAGAAGAATAAACCCACCTTAATGATTCTCTAGTAGTGGCCAAAATTCATCTTTCTTTTTCTCTTCTTTTTTTTTTTTTTTTTCTCTCTCTTTTTCTAATTTATGGTGGAAACTTTTTACTTATTTGATTTCTCTAACTTGAACTCCTTTTTTTTCCCACTCTTTTTGGTAGCTTGAAAAAGCAAAAATGGAGGATTTGGGCTAGAGAGAGGAACGACTATAAGAGAGAAGAAGAAGAGAAGAAGATAACTTTGCTAATAAGTGAAAAATGCCCACCAAAATTAACTTTTATACTAAGGTTTAAGTGTGTGGATCCCACTAATTATTTTAATCTCTCTTCCTATTGGTCCATTAACTTAATTAATTTTGATTAAAATTTAATTATGAAAAATTCCACTTCTACGACATAATTCCTTAATTCTTATACATTTTTTCCAAATAAATCCGATAATACAAATTTTGTCTGTAGGGAAATTTTAATTCCACAACACAATTTTTTAATTCTCAAATACTAATATCCCTACTTATATTTTGTTATTATTTATGATTTCTCATGTATTCAAATTTAGACTCCGATCGAACTAGTGCGTCCGATTACGGCCGCGCGTGACCAGACCTAAATCGTTGTACGTTACAGTATTAGGCTCTAATTTGGTGGCGGATACTCTGTCTTGGCGTGTGGATTTGAAAGAATTGGTATGATGATAGCCTCCAATTTGAGAGATTAGCCTAAACTGAGGGAGGAAATAGAGGCTGATGCCTTTTTGCAACAGATGAAGTTAGATTTGTCGAAAGGAGAGAGCCGGCAGGGGGGATTTTCTCTTAGAAATGGCTTGATCTTCTTCAAGGACAGATTGGTCTTGCCGAAATCATTACAGTTTATTCCTATCATATTTGAAGAATTTCATTCTTCCCCAATGCGGGGGAGACAAAGACATACAAACGAATTGCTGCTGAATTGTTTTGGGCGGGTATGAAGAATGACATAGTCCAAAGGGTAGCTGCTTGTGAAATCTGCCAGAAGAATAAGGCTCTTACTTCCTCCCCTATGGGTCTGTTATAACCCATTCCTCTACCTGAACATGATTGGGAGGAACTTACGATGGATTTCATTGAAGGCTTACCAAAATCCGGAGGTATGACCACTATTTTGGTGGTGGTAGACTGGTTAACTAAATATGCGCATTTTCTTGGACTGAAACATCCTTACACAGCTCAGTCAGTTGCTACCCTGTTTGTTCGTGAAATTATTAGCCTGCATGGCATCCTTAGTTCTATAATCTCAGATAGGGATAAGATCTTCATGAGTCTTTTTTAGAAAGAACTCTTCCCTTTGCAAGGCATAATATTAAAACATAGCACTGCATATCATCCACAGACTGACGGGTAGTCAGAAGTGGTAAACAGAAGCCTTGAAACCTATCTGCGTTGTTTTGCTTCAAAAAACCATCACAGTGGTCCAAATGGTTGTCTTGGGCGGAATATTGGTATAATACAGCATTCCATGTGTTTACTAGCTGTACTCCATTCAAGGCCTTATAAGGTTGAGATCCTTCTTCTCTTCTTCGGTATCCTGTTAATACTGCAGTTGTATCTTCTGTGGATCAGCTTTTGTGTGACCGAGATGCTATCCTTGATGACTTGAAGGTGCACCTCCTCCGAGCTCAGCAAAGAATGAAGAAACAGACTGATCTTCATAGAAAGGAAGAGGAATTTGAGGTGGGTGATATGGTTTTACTAAAATTTAGGCCATATAGACATAAGACTCTCTGTCAAACAAAACCAGAAGCTCTTTGCCCGATTTTATGGTCCGTATAGAGTTAAAGCTCGAATTGGGAAAGTGGCCTACAGGCTTGCTTTACCTCCAGGGACTGCTGTCCATCCGGTGTTTCACATCTCCCAACTCCGGCATGCTAAAGGCGAGCTAACAGTTTCGACTCAAATTTCACCGAATTTGGAGTTGATTTCCCAGTCGGCTTCGTTGTTGGGTGTTCGTCCAAAGTCTAAGGACCAACCAGGTGAGCTGGAAATTTTAATTCAGTGGATTGGGTTACCACCATTTGAAGCTCCGTAGGAAGATTATTCTGCCATTCGCCACTAATTTCCGACACTTCACCTTGAGGACAAGGTGAAAGTTTAGGGAGGGAGTAATGTTAGGCCTCCTATCAGATATACTTATGCTAGAAGAAGTGGGCATTCGGATGCAGCTTGATGAGTGCCTTGGATATCCCTTGTGTTGTTTGGTATTTTTCTGCCTTTTTATAATTTTTCTGCTAAGGGGTATATTGGAGAAATACTCTCTATGGTTGTTACGTGGGTTTTGAGTGTTTTAGGAGCTGTTGGTATGGGGAGGAGGGTATTGAGAATTTTCTACTGTATTTCTGAGTCCTTGAGGCTTGAGAGAATGTAGGCACTCTCAAATTTGCTTGTGGCTTCTTCTTTCAATCTTCGATTTCTTAGCTATCATTAATTCAGAGTCTCTAAGTTTCCAGAATTACCCCTTGTAATTTACCAATTCTTAACACATACTTTATGTACTAGTGATACGCATCCTTGGAAGCGGGGCGGGGAGTAGAATTCATATTTTCGTCTCTACCGTAATGAGAAATTTCCATGTCCATTTCTGTTATATTAACAGGGATAAATTTGATTTCATTCTTATTTTTGTGTGAATTTTTTTTCCCATTTAATTTTTTAAAACTAAAAATTAATAAATAAAAATATATTAATACTACAATTTTATATAGGATAACTAGTTTAGTATCTAATGAAGTTACTATTATGCATATTTAAAAGTTTACAAATTAAAACAAGTACAAATAATATAAAAATATATGTTGATAATTCATAATCATTCATACATAATTTAAAAGTTCATATATTTAAAAAAAATAAATAATTTATAAACTAAATTCGTACATAAGCTTAATTAATATGACTAATATATCCATATTAATTATAAACAAATATATAATTTAATTAAATAAATTAGTTATATATATATACATAAGTTTAATATAATACGATTATTTTAATGAAAAAAATATATAATATACTATAAAATATACATGATATAGTATTCAAATTTTAAATTTTTAATATTTAAATACATAAATACAAAATGTATAAATATATACGAGTAATTTATGTGGTGCACTTGATGTAATTCATATTAAGTGCTTAGAACCATTGGATCATCAATTTTTAATCACTCATTAATTATCAATAATTGATATTATAAGTTGATAATCTAATGGTTCTAAGATTATAAATGTAAATTACATTAAATATACCATAGAAGCCATATATATATATATTGGTTCCCATGACCGGAGTGGGAATCTCTATAGGATGGGGAGTATTCTCTCCATTTTTGCTCAACTAGATGAAGTGGAGAATTTCCACTCAGTTTGGGATAAATTCCTACGGAAAACCAAAATTTTCTAACCCATTCCTAATCATAGTGTTATATGTAGAGGCGGATCTTGCATGTGGGCCATAATCCTTCAAAAATTTTGGAGCTACACTTAATTGAAGCATGACCCAATCAGATTACATCAACAAATAAAAAATCCATAAAAATAACAGAGGAAACATTAAAATATATATATATATATAAAAGACACATCCCGGCCCTTTTAATTGTCAAAATTTATCATCTTGCCTCCTAATTTTTTTTTGTCCACCGCAAGTGATTTTTCTGTCCTGCTTTCTTTTTTGTTTGTTAAAAAAAGGAAAAATGATTTTTTTTAACCAAAATTTTAACCCTCGTATCAAAATGGTATTAAACTTTTGTTTTATATCAATTTAATATCATATTTTTATAATTTTGTTTCAGAAATGGTACCGAATTTTTATTTTGTATCAATTTAATACCGTATCATTATAATTTTAGTTTCAAATAAAAGTATCTATAATATTTACGGTAGATTTTGTCTTATGTGGACACCAAAAATACATATATTATGTCACATCATATATCATTTCAGATAAAAATATCACATATTACTAATTCATATATCTAAATACTAAAATATATGACATTTTTTTATTTGAAGTAACATATAATATGGTATGACATATGTATTTTCGATATCCACGTTAGATAAATTATACTGTAAATATTGTAAATACTTTTATCTGAAACAAAATTATAAAGATATACTAAATTAATACAAAACAAAAATTTGGTATTATTCTAAAATAAAATTGAGAATATGTTGTACTAAATTGATACAAAACAAAATTTAACTTCTTTTTGATACAAATGCCAAAATTTTGGTATAAAAAATACATTTTATCCGTTTGTAAAATTTTATATATGACTCTTTAATATTGATGTAATATGATAAAATATTTAATTTGGTCAATAATTTTATGTCTGCATCATCAGTAAACTGCATGCATATTTTGACAAATGGCAGTATAAATAAAAATCAATTGATAAAAAAAAATAGTAAATTTAGACAATTACCAGAACAGGATATACTTAAGCCTTAAAAAGAAAAGAACTACACATAATTGAAGCACAACCCAATCGGATTCCATCGACAATAGAAATTTTTTAAAAAAAGAAAAAAAAAAGGAAAACCGAACAGCTGAAACGTATATAGGCAAGGCAGAGAAATGGTAAGTAGGGAAGTAAAATTGAGAAGTACAACAGAGTACCACAAAGCCGGCGCCAATTTCAATCGAGATAAGATTAGATTACTAGTGTCTCTCTAATCAGTAGTCACCTGTATTTGCGGTCACTCTCCGTTCTTGTGGCTCTTCAAACTCTCTCCATCTCTCTTCACGCTACACCGTGTGTGTGTGTTTGGATAGAGAAGAGAAGAGCATCTCCTGATAAACCCTAACGAACAAACAATGACTATTTCTTTACAATCTTCTCTTCTCTGCAAGCCTTCCCCTTCTCTCACTTGCTATTCTCCCTTTAAACAACAACGCCTTCATTGCTCTCTATCCTCTCCTCGTCCCCACCATTCTTTTCTCTATCTTTCCAATCTCTCCTTTTTTGCTTCTTTAAATTCAAGATTCTATCTCCTTCCTCTCTCACTCTCTTGTACATTGCAACCAGAAAATATAAGTTTGAATCCTGATTTAACTTATTCGGGGTGCAATTCTAATTCTGATTCCACTGAATCAATAGTCAACGAATTCAGCACTGGTGATACTTCTGTTGTTTCCAGCCTTGAAGGATCCAGAGTTGATGAGCTTGGCGGCGGGAGTTCAGGAAAAGAAGATAGCGAGAATGCGGTAGAGAGCCAAGGGTGGAGTGATAATTTATTGCAAAAGGAAGAAGTAACTAGCAAATTACCGTTGTTGGTGTTTATGATGGGCCTCTGGGCGACGGCGAAGAGAGAATTGGAGAAGCTTTTGGCTTCTAATTGGTTGAGTTGGGTGCCATTTTGGCACCAAGAGAAGCGATTGGAGCGTCTTACTGTTGAGGCTGATGCCAATCCCAAGAACGCAAAGAAGCAGAGCGCTCTCTTGGCCGAGCTTAATAAGCACAGGTTAGGCATTTGTGTAAGTTTTTCAGCTTTTCCGTTTACTTAAATGTTTGGTTGCTCCGAAAGTAATAAAGGAAATAACTTCAATTATTTATTTTTTTTCCTTATTTTTATTAGCCCGGAGTCTGTGATCAATAGGTTTGAACAAAGAGAGCATGCTGTCGACAGTAAGGGAGTTGTAGAATATCTTCGAGCGCTTGTGGTCACTAATGCTCTTGCGGATTATCTTCCAGATGAACAATCTGAAAAGCCTTCCAGTCTTCCTGCCTTGGTAATTTAAAGTGCCTTATAAAGTTTCCCGACATATTATCTTAATATGATTCTTAAACTTTCAACTGCCTTCCAATGCTTATAAAGCTATACGCCCATTTACATTGATTTTCTCCTTTTAAAATTAGACTTGCAGCTAGTAGTTGATAAGTGATAGCTACTGTACTCTATATAAACTCCTTTGTACGCATATTCTGAAGTAATCTATACTATTAGAATTCTTTCATGGTATTAGAGCCTATACCATGGCAGCCGAATCTTTCAATTCCTCTTCCTCCTCTACCTCTCTTACCTCCCAAATTACACCTGCCGTACCCAATAGTATCACTTATCTTCTAACAGCAGCTAACTCTGGTATTTTGTTTTGCCTGTTTCAATTTTTTGTTGGTTTTATTTTCTGACATGGTAATTTGTATATTTTTACTTGTAGTTACAAGAACTGAAGCAGCGTGCATCCGGGAACACAGATGAGCCCTTCATGGATCCTGGCATATCTGAAAAGCAACCATTACATGTGGTGATGGTGAGAATTAACAAGAAATCGTTAACCTGGTGACTCTACTTGTGGAAGGATATTGTTTAACTCAATGTTCTTTGGTGTTAGATAGTGAATAATATTCTTTATAATATTAATTTTAAGTTCCAATCTTTCATAGGTTGACC
The DNA here is from genome assembly GCA_949630135.1 of Balakata baccata. Lineage (NCBI taxonomy): Eukaryota > Viridiplantae > Streptophyta > Magnoliopsida > Malpighiales > Euphorbiaceae > Balakata > Balakata baccata. The sequence goes on along the minus strand of CATIWF010077457.1, from coordinate 13,816 downwards.
CCAAAGTGTCTAACAAGTCACGATTTGCTCAAGAGCTCATCTCAACTATATTATTCACTGTTGCTGTAGGATTTTGTTGGTATGACTTCTCTTCTGTTTTGGCATATCCAATAGGAATTATTTTTATTTTACCTTTTTCTCTGTCGTGGAAATCACACCCTTTCATGCTCTAGCAGAATGGTTGCTTGTGCATTCTTGAGTCTGTACTCTTATCATATACATAATTTGTTTCCAGGGTATTGGGTACAGCTGCACTTCAAAAGTATATTGGGGGACTAGGGGGAATTGGAACTTCAGGAGTTGGCTCAAGTTCTTCTTATGCACCTAAGGAGTTAAATAAGGAAGTTATGCCAGAGAAAGTAAGTATAACACTTTGTATAGTGTCTTATAATGTTGCTAGATTGCACTATTATGTTTCCTGTTGGGGGAACAAAGAATAGAGATCAAATGGAATAAGTTTGAAATATCACATTGGTATAGCAAAGAAGTTAATAAATTTGTGTCTTCCATTGAAAACATTTAATTGAGCATGCAAATAAAACACATTGGTAAAATAGGAGAAATTCGATGGTTATGATCTTAGCTTCCAAATTGTCTATTATAAGAATGATATTTCACTTTGTAACTGATTATATTGTATGAATATTCAACCATGAACAAAGAAAAATTAAACACCACACTTAAATGTATTTGTTTGATTTGATTGTAACAATTGGTGACTAGTTTTGTTGCAGAATGTTAAAACCTTTAAGGATGTCAAAGGTTGTGATGATGCAAAACAGGAGCTTGAGGAAGTAGCGGAGTACCTCAAGAACCCAACAAAATTTACTCGCCTTGGGGGAAAGTTGCCAAAGGTTTGTGCCAAATGTTTGTGATTCACTCTAGTGTCTTAAACCTTTTTTCTTTTTTTTAATGGAATTCAGATGAAACTCAAACCTTTTATAATTTTCTAATTTAATGAAAGTACACAATACAATGAATCTAGTTTATCTGCCTTTGAAATTTAAATGCTGCTTCTGGATAAATTTGAGGGGTATCAATTAAGATTTTCTTCAGAATTTGGCAATCCTTCACATTAATGAAATTTGGCAATCCTTCACATTAATGAAATTTGGCAACAGCTTTTCTAGGGAAAAAAAAAGGAAAAAATAGAGATAAAGCCCTCAGCCATTGGCTATAAATATTCTACAGATCTAGTGGTGAAAAAATGACTATATACACACACACACACACACACATAGGATTTTCAGGATCACTTAATTATTAGAAGTTAAAGGTTTGATGAATTGTTTGGGTCATTGGATATTATTGCCTCTATGCAAGATAACTCACAAAAAGGTTCTGGGGAAAGAATATAGGCTAAGGTTTGGGATCCTAATTTGAGAATGGACTGTGGGTTGTTCTTCATATGTATAATTTCTAGAGTGTGTTGCTGTACTTATCTTAATCATGTAGCAGTCAACTATTTATTTAAGAATCACTTATGTTCCTTTATTTACATTGTTTTATGCTATTCAGGTTTGCGGCTTGGAAATTAGGTTCTGATTGCATCAGAAAACATAGCATGCTTTGTTGTTTGAATTATCTGTTCTTTCTGCTTAGTTTTTTTTGAAAAACGCAAGTTAATTCCTACTGGTCAGGGAATTTTATTGACGGGAGCACCAGGGACAGGAAAAACACTACTTGCCAAGGTAATGTATTTCCTTCTATCTTTTTGCGAATAGTTTGGCTTCAAGTATTTCCTTATGTATTATTAGTTTTTAATCGGAGATGTTTTTTGAGTTATTAAAAGTGAACTGCTTTAAAAGCTCCAAGATTGACAAAAGCTTGGTTCCTTATGTTTATATGTTTTGCCATACTAAAATGTAGGTTTTTTACTATGATAAAGATGTTATACAAATAAAGCTTTCATTAGCATAAAAATTAGCTTGATGCTGTCAATTCTTCTTTATGTATTGCACCGAAAGATTGTTTGAACAAAACAATTATTTTGTTTAATTCTATTTTTACAGTTACCTGGACCCGTAGTTCATAAAAAGTATTGCCTGTGTTTATTTTCCATATGCATATTCTGATAATGGCTTTTTCCTTTTTCCTGATATTGTGATTAAATGTTAAGGCCATTGCTGGAGAAGCTGGTGTACCTTTTTTCTATAGATCAGGATCTGAATTTGAGGAAATGTAAGTCTTAGCTACTTTATTTTTCCTTTCTGGGCAGACATTTTTTATTAGAAAAAAAATTTTTTTTTTACCAGCTCCAGGTCTAACAAGAGAATCTAAGGGATGTAATCCTTATGATCTTTTATATGAATAAATTCCTAACCTAACAGACTGAGAACATTAGGTTGTGCTGTGATGCACTAGCAATGTATCACTTTTGTCTTCCTTTGTTCAACTTTAATGATCATATATTGCCTTATGTGGATATCACATGACATGAGAACTTATTTCTAACCTGCATTATGAAGTAAAGTTATAATATAAATCTTTTCCTATTGTTGCATGTCTCACAGTATTCTTTTTCATGGTCATAAGCATGCTACCTTTTCTTTGGCATGCTCATTCCTGAAGCGTGCAGCCATTTAACTAGGATAAACTGGAATAGGATTTTCCAAGCCTTGCATCTGTGTGAGAAGTTTTTTTTTGGTATAGTTTTGCTGCTAGCTTCACCATTAAACGTGACTGAATTCTTCTCCTCCAATGCTAAAATGTGGGGCGCAGCTTGCAACCTGCTTAGGCTGAAGCTTACTTCTCCACTATGTTGTCTATCTGAAGATTAAGTACAACAAAACAATTAGATGGTTGACCATTAAGGGATGTTGAAAAACACCTAGCCAAGTTTTTGTTGCATACTATATTGCCATTACTGGATATTGACTATTTGACTTGCCTCAAATTTGCTGAGTTTTTGAGTAGCATTGAAGCTGTGGTGATCTCTTTCCTTTGTGATGAGAAAAGTTTGCAGGGTGAATTACATAGTCGGTACTCTAATTATTTTACTCATAATAACTTAGTACTTAAACTATTATTTGTAACAGAAAACTTCTTAAATTTTATTTTCATAACACAAAATCCCATACCGTCTAAGTCTGTTAAATGATTTAATGGAATGATGACGTAGACTTTCCACGTCAGCAAAAAATTACACATATATAAAATGGGTCCCACAAAAAAAAATTTTCCTTTTTCTCATCACTTTCCTCACTTTCTCATCAAACAAACTCACTTAGACACAGATATGAAGAACAAAAATCATCAAATTCAACCTCAATTACTAGTTCAAATTCCACATACCAATTCACAAAGTAAACAGGACAATATCTATTTCATTGGAAAGAAATCAGAAATTGAAAATTTCAAAAGGAATTAATGGCAATGCTTGATTTGGGAAAACGAAAGAAAAAACAAGAACTAGATTTTTTTTTTTCCCCAAAAGCGAGAAAAGCCAATCAACCTATGTAAGCATATAATGCTCAAGGGAAAAAATTTTCAGCATCAAAGCTTACAATCAGAAGGAAACGAAGACAGTGAAATACTCTAGATCCATTTTTTTACCATAGTGAATTCCAGATTTACATATAAAATCTAACCCAATTGACACATTGCAGAAATTTTACAAACCCAAAAATGCATTTACAGAAAAAAGTGATCTAAATAAATTACGACAATTATAAGATCAGATCCACATAAAAGAAGGAAAAATGAAAAAGCAAGCCATGAGTGAGATTAAAATAGGAAGAAAAAGAGATCTAAGAAGTGAAACGAAAGAAAAGGTAGGGGGAGAAGGAAGGAGGGATTACATATCATAAGAGAAAGTGAAGGAAAGCAAGATAAAATGAGAGAAAGCTAGTTTGGTTGCAGAGAAAGTGAGAGAAAATGAGGGAAAATGATGAAAAGAAAAAAATTTTGTGGGAAGCACACGTGGAATTTACAGATGAAATTTTTTTACTAATGTGTAAAGTCATGTCAACATTTCGTTAACTGATTTAACAAACTTAGATGAAAGGGGTTTTGTGTTACAAAATTAAAGTTTAAGGAGTTTTCTATTACAAATAATAGTTTAGATACTGAATTGTTACGAGTCATATAGTTAAAGTACCATATGTGTAATTCATCCAAAGTTTGCAAGTTGCTTCTTATTTCACATAAATGTCAAAAGACTTTCAATATGGAAGCTCATTGCATGTGTGTGTCTATTTTGGGTGTTCATCTCTGCAAATACCTGTGATGTACTGATGGCATACGGAAGTAGTTGAAAACTACTTTGCTGGAGATGTTGTCTCTCATTTCACTATATGTACTGCAGGTTTGTCGGAGTTGGTGCTCGCCGTGTGAGATCTTTATTTCAAGCAGCTAAAAAAAAGGTGTGCCATCTTTAGTGCTTTCTTTAACAACACAGTGGGGGAAACAATAACTCAAGACAGGGAGAAGAAAAAAATTAAATAAAATTTAACAAACAAATAGATCTTTTAATTCTCTTGACAACCACATCGTGTAACTATTTTGATTATTCATTTTTGGTATTGGTGTGAACTCTTTTTATACTGTTCCACAACATTCTACTCATTGTGGCATAATTTCAAGAACAAAATATATTGGAAGGTGCAAACTTAATTTCCATGGTCACTTGCATGCTTTTTTAAGTTAGTATCTTTTACCAAATATTTTCAACTTTTTAAATTCTAATGCCACATTATTGATGCCCTATGGTGATTTCTTAACATCAAAATGCTAATTTCATAGGCTCCTTGCATCATTTTTATTGATGAAATTGATGCGGTTGGATCTACGAGAAAGCAATGGGAAGGGCATACAAAGAAAACGTTGCATCAATTACTAGTTGAAATGGATGGTTTTGAACAGAATGAGGTACATGTGACCAAGCTGAGAACTTCTGACTTTTGAACCATAAATGAGTTCATTGGCGCAGTTATGAATTTTGTATAATTATGTCTACAGGGTATAATATTAATGGCTGCAACAAACTTGCCGGATATTCTTGATCCAGCTTTGACCAGGCCTGGAAGATTCGACCGGCATGTGAGTCCTTATGTTATCTAATCTCTCTTTTTAAATTCTGGATAGATACAAAAATCTTGATATGAAATTCTTTTTCTGAATAATTGAACTGTTGATACTGCTTTCTGCGCTAGACATTGTCTTCTCGGTTGGTGTCCATACGGTTTATTCAAATTTTCAATAGATCCAGATGGATGTCTCTTGATACATTTTCTGAGTGATTGGACCTATCAGAGTTTTAGCCTTTTAATACGTTTGGATATGCTGTTGATGGTTAAATTTTGTTGGATATTTGATTAACAGCTTCCTTTCTCAGATTTTTGTTCCAAATCCTGATGTCCGGGGTCGTCAAGAGATTTTAGAGCTGTATCTACAAGATAAACCCTATGCAGATGATGTAGATGTAAAAGCAATTGCCCGCGGCACTCCAGGTTTCAACGGAGCAGGTGAGTCATTAAACTGAAGTATAATGTGTCAGTTATATGATTTGTTTTTATACTTCCCAACATTCCGTCAGAGTTTACCAATGAATTGTTCCTTTGGTTCTTTCTGTAAGATCTTGCAAACCTAGTCAATATAGCTGCTATTAAAGCTGCTGTTGAAGGTGCTGAGAAGTTAACTGCTACACAGTTAGAGTTTGCAAAAGACCGGATAATTATGGGTACTGAGCGCAAGACTATGTTCATATCAGAAGAATCAAAGAAGGTCCGTATATATCAATCATGCAGCCACTCACTCTGGATTAGGATTTGAAGAATTTCCATAATTAGTGATGTTTCAGATCGTACTTTAGAACCCCATGTTTTGTGCTGAATCTGTTGTGGCTTAAGCTGAAATAATTTTTGCCTTTTTTTTTTCCCCATTTCCCCTCCAGCGTCCAGATGACACTGTTAATTCCTCAGCACAAACTCCTTACTATGAATCATCTATTCAGCTTCATTATTATTAATTTTTGACATCTTCACATATTTTCAGTTGACTGCATATCATGAGAGCGGCCATGCCATTGTAGCCTTCAATACTGAAGGTGCACATCCGGTTCACAAAGCAACAATAATGCCACGTGGTTCTGCCTTAGGAATGGTCACCCAGTTACCCTCAAGTGATGAGACATCAATTAGCAAGAAGCAGCTATTAGCTCGTCTTGATGTTTGTATGGGGGGAAGAGTTGCCGAAGAGCTCATATTTGGTCAGGACCATATTACTACTGGAGCAAGTAGTGATCTTCTTACAGCCACCGAAATTGCGCATTATATGGTAAATACTTACATTTGTGAATGGGATACTTTTCACTTTCCAATAAAATTCATGATTATATTTATCATATACTTTTCACTATCCAATAAAATTCGTGGTTGCGCCACATCATAAGTTGTTTTGTCTGCCATGTTTTTAAAATGGATAAATTATTATAACATTCTTGAAATTTGGTTGAATACATTAGTTGGTCCCTCTGTTATTGGAAATATATTATAAAGTCTCTCAGGTTTAATTTCATACAGTAGACAGTTCTTTTATTAATTTTTTCCATTAGATATAAATAAAATGTTAAATTTGCCCTTTCTTTTTTTGTCTTAAAAAATACTGAAAAAAATATCAAAAAAATTTTGATGTCATCAACTTGATACCAAAATATCAAATTTGTAATTCTTTTTTAAAATTAACAAAATCTCAAATTTATCAAAAAATAAATAAGGATGTTTTTAGTATTTTTTTAGTTGACTAACAGAATATTTTAATTATTCAATGGAATATTCTATTCAAAAGAATAGAAGATCCTTTTTGTTATTGGAACCAAATCCGAAAGATTTTATAATGAACTTCCAAAAATGAAGGGACTAGCTAGTATATTCAACCAAACTTAAGGGGTGTATTAATAATTTACCCTTTTAAAATTCCCACCCAGTTTATATGCTAAATGCAGATATCAAAAGCAAACAGACATCTAATTGCTTGATGTTGTTATTGCTCTAAGGTATCAAGTTGTGGGATGAGCGATGCAGTAGGACCTGTTCATATCAAAGAGCAGCCAAGTTCAGAAATGCAATCACGGATCGATGCTGAAGTACACACTATAAATTTATACTCTTTAGTTATGTTATAATTATGACGATTTTTTTAAATTTCTGATATTTTTGTTTAGGTGGTGAAACTCCTAAGAGAAGCATATGTTCGTGTGAAAGCCCTACTGAAGAAGGTCTGTTTTTTTTAAATACTACACATTTGTTTTTTCTCGAACTCAAATTCCCTAACTTATGTTCTATCATTTAGTTGAATCTTCATTTTAGATAGACATGTTGCATCATCATGAATTATCTCATCTCCTGAGGTTAGCTAGTTCCTTGACCTGGGTAGAATCGTCTCTGTTGCACCTGTAGCACTAAACACTCTGCTTAAGTCAACGTTCTTTTACATTTATTGAAGTCGATTCCTATTCTCGGAGTTACCAAATTTTTGTTTGGCTTTGTCCAGCACGAGAAGGCATTACATGCATTAGCAAATGCTCTTTTGGAGTATGAAACACTTGGTGCGGAGGAAATTAAGCGAATTCTTCTTCCATGTCGGGAAGGAAGGCTGGCTGAGCAACAAGAAGAAGGGGAGCTTGCGTTGGTTTAATCATGTAAATCTAGTCGACCAGAGGAGAAGGCTCTGCACAGTGTATTTAAAGCAGTACAGGTGATTATTTATACAATTTCTTCAAAAAATTTCCCCTTTCATGTGTCCACGAGGTGTGTAATAGAAATTCTGTGAGTACACATTGGGCGTCCTTAAAGCAATCCGCTCTCCTCTCAGTTCTAACAGACATCCAAAATTCTTGGAGAAATGTTGTATTTTTTCAAAATTACATGTATATATCTAATGTTATAGGAGCACCCATATATTCCTCCATAGAAACAGTTATTTCATTACGCACCTGGTTGCGGTCTATGCATTGTTTTGGATATCAACCCCACTGTAAAAGCAGCATTTTTCTGGCTCCCCGTTACTAAATCCTGCAGACACTTTTCCGAGATGAAATGGCATTTTGCTTACCCTTTAAAAGCAACTATTTATTTTTAGGAAATACGACTTTTAGATTGATTAGACTTTAGATATCCATACTGTCTTTGAAGTCCACTATAAAAGTTGAGGTCATAGAACACACTCCCATGCAACGAATGATTGCAAACAATGATTAAATAATAAATTCTGAGATGTCCATTAAAGCAGCTGCATTTTCTGAGATATTGAGCTTACAACCTGTATATTAGCCGAAATTTTAAGAAAAAATTAGTATTTCTTTTATGGTTTAATATAATATATTAATATTCTATAAAATTCGAAAATTATATCATTGATCTCTTCTATTTTATTTCCGTTAAAACTATATAGTAATTATGTTAAATTTTAAGGTATTTATTGTTAGTAAGAAAAAATATTCTTTTTTTTGCTTAGAAATACTAATACAATGAATCAATTGAAGGAATCAGTACAATCAATCAAATTTGCTAGAATATTAGTAAAATACATTAAAATTTTAAAAAGTAAATAGTATAATTTTTAAATTTCAGGAAATATTAGTATATTATATCAAATTATAGAAAATAAATCATATAATTTTCAAAACTCATGTAAATTATGTAAAAAGGTAAAGAGAGTGCAAGAAAAGGGAATACAAAAGAATCGTGAATTCGGCAGTCAGATGTGCATATACATACGGAATTCATCTTGATGGACACAAACTCGTATTCTTTAGAATTATTTTTCAGGAAATAATTGCCATTTACGAATTCAATAAAAAAAAAAAATTTATTAATGAAAATCGTATAGGCTACAGCATATGCATACTAAGAAGACACCCGAGTATGGAAAAAGAATAAAATAAAATTCAAAAGCAACTAAACGCAGCTAAATTATTCAATTTTGTAGCACACGAGAACCGCAAATAAGATAACCAAGCACAAGAATATGGAAATATACACTCTCTCTACATTAGTTCAGGTTTTTGAACAAAGGTTCATTTAAGGCCCTAAATATTTCATTAAACCGAACTTCTGAACCTGCACCTATAAATAACTATAAAAAGACAGAAAATACAAAACAATTCCTTCCAGCACACATAGTCACATACATACACTATAAAAAGTTACCACCATAGACAAAACGCTGGATATCATGATGAGATTACCTAATTTTCAACTATCTTTTTTTCACTACTCTTTTCATTCACAAGCACGATTAGCCTTTTAACCTTTTATGTTGCTGTGGTCCTTGGGGTACTAAAGATGTTCAAACCCAGAAAACAATTTACGAAGTGAGAAAACATAACAACCAGACGAGGAGAGAGTGCAGCTGTGTTCGGAAGATGGAAGAAAGTACTATAGCCCGTCAGTATCCAGAACTTTTAACATACAGAAGTGCTGGAAGCTTCATCCTTCACAACCATAGCCCTCTGCAACATCTCCATTGCCCGAGTCCTTAGATGCCGTCAATGGGCTCAGTCCGGTCTTGCACTGCAAGCCGCTCCGAGACCTCAGCTAGCGATTTCAGATTGCATTTTATCAGAGCTTCAACAAAATAACAAGTCTCATCTTTGGTATTCCCATCGGGCACATCCACCACAAATGACTCAATCACCAGAGTCCCCGGTCGCCCATCAATGATCTCTGGATGGAGGGAAATAATTGAAGAATAGTTCTGGGGCAAAACAAAATATATTGCAAAATCAAATTGAGTTCAAATTAAAAATCTGAAGATCTTGTAACTTCCCAACTCCCAAGTTCCACAAATAAAATCTTGAGCCTTCCAAAGACACAATTTAATTACATCAAACTACCAGTAAAATTATATTAAGAAAAAGAGTTCACAAGACATGGGGAAAGAAAATACTAAATCAAATTGCAATTTTGGACTCCATCCAGGACACAATACAACAAATAAAACTGGAAAAAAAATCCTTACACAATCTGGTTTCTATTGCCAAATGTACTACAATTACAACCACTTTACTAGATACTCACTGTCTGTACTACACAAGCACACAAACTTACAAACAGCAAAAGGCCAAATAAAAGACTTGCATAAGCACACAAACTGAAAGAAGACTTGCAGTTCTCAGTAAGGCATAATGCTTTTAATTGAACTACTAATCATATATTAAAAATTAACAGTTACACAAGGCCAAAAAAAATTGACGCCATACCTTAAGTCTGTGATCCCCGCCAATAATCCTGATGCTGAGTATATGCTCATCATCATCGAGAAACTCCAATCTTTCAGTACTTGTAGTGGCAGGAAGACCAGATTTTACATCAATTTCTCTAAGACTTCCAATCTGAAGATTTCCTTGAGCAACACACCTGCTAATGAAAGGCTTGTACTTCTGTGGTTGATCAAATCTCCTCACCAAAGACCAAACCTATTAATAAGACATGATTTAGAAATGATAAGCAACCCCTGTTCTATAAAAGTCAATTTCACAAAAAAACTAGAATCCAAGATAATTCTTGAAGAACAAATTGTTTCCATTCATTATGGATATTCTACTTCAACAAGGATTTCCAATATTAACCTACTGGTACATTGGCCAAAAATAAAAAAAGAAATAAAAAATTTTAGCCTATGCTTCATGTCAGTCATTTATACAATATAATGCAGAACTCAGCTAAATTGTGTGCAATCATATTGGAGCATATTTATCAAAACTAAAAATTTATAATAGTTCACTTTCATTATTTTCCAAGAGTATACAATGGCCACTTTCATTAAATGATAATAAGTCATAATCGTTACTCACAGAAACCACAAGAAATCTGAAATGCATGTAAGAAAATAAGGCAAACAAAAGAATTATAATTTACCACCAATATTCATCCAATCCATGTTCAACTCCCTCATTTTCATCTAGGGATGAAAAACAAAATATAGAGATTAGTAGCCTGTTCATCTTTAATTCAAAACTATATACCCAACTGTGCATAAGATTTATACCACAACTGTAATTTTGCAAATACCAACCAATTACTTGTATACATATGTATTTGATAAATCCAAATCCTTATCCATCTCAAATTTATCTGCATGCAACCAGAAAATCAGAAGGGAAGTCCAATTGTCAAACATACACATAATTAGTGTCGTTGTGTAGCACCAGATCATCTAAAGACTGAAGAGGGGGAGAGACAGATGCAGAAACCAATAGACCATAGATCGAGATCAAACACTCGCTACAAAGATGGATGATGAAATTAAAATTTTAGAAAAAGAAATTCATACCAAAACCTTGCACGCACAATTCCTCAGTCACAATATCAAATATATCAAGAAACAGAAAACCTGGAAAAAAAAATGCAATTAAAAAAGGAGGATAGAATTTACGAGAGGAACAGGAGCTTTGATATGCTTAACGAGAGCTGAGCCACACTGATGGTCAGCAGGATCATGTCTATGGTGTCTCATAACGTATTCACTCTCTACACTCTCCAATCCATTTCCCGCCGCTGTTCCATTACTCCGACCACTCATTTTCGCTTTTTTTTTTTTTTCCCTCCTCTTTCACTTTCGTTTGCTCTCGCTCTCTTCAAGCCAAACGCGTCCTTTACCTTTATCCCCGAGCAAGTAGAATCATTACATACACAAAAGGAGGAAACGACGCCACAGCAACCGCTTTCTCCGTCAATCGCCGGGATCGCTGCTCCGACCACCGGCCAACGAAGATTCTCCGTTGACGAAACGTTGTAAATAAAAGAGAAATAAGAGCAAGAGATTATATGCTCGTGTGTATTTCTCTATTAACTGTTCTTTTTTTTAAGAGAAAAAGAAGAGAGAGCGAACGCGGTTCACCGCCATAGACGAACTACCTCAAGCCTCTCTTTCTCTCTCTATCATCTAATCACCTATATATATTTTCAATTATAAAACTGCAAACTTGCAGCGGTTCTTATTAATTTATCGTGACACAGATGCCCTTGGATTTGAATGTAATAACAGAGGAGCCATATTTTGTCGTTTAAAGGATGCCAAAACTACGCTTAGGCAGGCCTAGTTGGAGCAGTAAGAGTATTTACTCCAAAAGGATAAAATTTGAAATCAAATTTTTTTCTTTATTTTGCCTCTTGTTGTATAATTTATGACAGATTAAATCTTATTTTTTAAATATATTTATAAAATATCTAAGAGGGAGCCAAATTATTTTAGAAAAATTACTATTTATATATTATATTTTTATCCCAGGATATTTAATTTATTTTATTATTAATTTTTTAAAATTTAATATATTATATTAATAATTTTTAAATAAAAAAATATTTTTTACAAGTAATAATAAATAATTTAAAAATTAATAGAAAAATAAATAGTATAATTTTAAAATTTTTAAAAATAATATATTATATTAAGTTTAAAAAAATAAATAATAATTTCTTTCAACCATTATATGCGGCGAAAGAAAAGAACATAGACATTTAAAAAGACAGACCGATTTTTTTCTTAAGAAAAGTAAGTTAAAATTTTCAAGAACATAGATGTTTATCAGTTAATTATTGTTTCTCAAAAGTCATTACGCCTTTATTTATCCACAAATATAAATATATCATTTTTAATTTTGACAGATTTTCATTTAAATAATAATATTGGTTAAAAAAAATTTTGACGGACAACAAAATTCAAGTTTTGTGTTAACTACCATCCGCTTGTCCTATATTAGAAATTGCAATTTGCATCCATATTCAATGTTAAAAACACTTTATTTTTTAATGGAAATAAAATAAGAGTGGAAAAAAATTATTTTTAAAAATTTTTTTATCAATTAATCAGAAAAAAAAAATTAAATAATGTGAGAAAATGAAAAAATTGTTTTTAATATTACTCTTCCACCAAATGGCTTTTAGCTTTTACACACTTCTGGAATGTTCAGCATTCCTTTTGTGGGACCCACTTGGGCCCAACAAACCGCAAACTTAAATGTTAGAACCGGCATGTCTACGTTTTTCAAAGGAGCGTGCACCTCACCTTCGCGCCTACGCTACTACCGTACCATCAAATGAGTTCTTTGTTTTTATGGAAAACCGTACGCCGCTCGGTTCAATTTGTACACCTAGTTTCTTATCTACTTTTAAATACAATTGCATTTGTGTATATAGAACATGATTTTTAGCTTTCAACTAAAATTGTAAAGCACTGTATGGACGCTTTTAAGAGTATTTGTATTTGTATGGATGGAGTTGCATTCCAATTTACAAGCTTGCAATGCTAGAAATAAAAAAGAAAGAATTCTTATATAGAGTATGATTTTCAGCTTTCAACTAAAATTGTAAATTACTACATAGGCACTTTTAAGAGTATTTGCATGGGTGGAGTTTGCATCTCTAACTTTGCAAGTTTGCAATATTAGAAATAGAAGAGAGAAAATTTTAAATGATTTAAAAATTATGTGCTCTCATATATATTATTTAACAATAATTTAAATAAAATTAATAATAATATTATTTATTGATTTATATATTTAAAATTAATTAATGGTTAATATAATTATTTATTTAATTATGTATATTAATATAAATTACACAATAAATTAATATTATTAATTATACTTAATAAATATATTTATTAATATAATTAAAATTGATTAATATAAAAATTAAAAATATAATTAATTTGATGATTAATATAGTATTTTTTTTTATAAATTTTTAATATTGAATTTTATTTTAGGTTTTTTTGTAATTTTTTATGTAATATTTTTTTCGTTAATGAAATGTTGTGTGATTTATTTAAATTTATTTAAAATTTTATAATTAATTTTTACCAAAATTAATTT
>CATIWF010077446.1:0-27373 GCA_949630135.1 Balakata baccata | reverse complement strand
TTTTTTTCTTACATGATATTATAGAAATTGGATATTAAAACTCATAACTTTCTACCGAATATCATATAATTTTCAAAAATGAAAATAATCATTGATAACCTTCTTCTTCAACCTTGTGCTCCTGTAAGGCAAAAAAGAGTTAACAGAAGATGCACCAAATCTATCTAACACAATCAATCCAATGCTCAAGTCAAAAGGGAGAAAGATAGAAGAAAACTTGAGAAAAAAATGTTTAGTGAGGTTGAGAGTTAGGATTATTTTTACTTTGCATATGAGATGAGAGTTGGTTTATATAGGTTTCGGTTGATGGTTCCTTATTGGCCGCCGTAGTGGCCTTTACTCATGTTGGTCTCTAATCAGAGAACATCCATCCACCGGGTATCAGATGGCAATGTGCTCCTCTGGTGGGTGCATGGCGCACGTCTATAACAATTGTTAGGGTATACGTGTTAAGACAGGCGATGTGTCCTTTTTCTGTTCCCTTGGCTTTATCTGCTTCTCCATCTATTTTTGGAGAGCATGTAACCTTTTGCCATTCCTGGTCTAAGTTTCAGTCATTTTTCACTGGTGCATGATCCGACGCCGTACGGAGGCGGATACGACATTGCAATGACGTACGGACGTCCTCTCCCACCGTCCGAGGATGTCTGCTACCCAAATAGCTCTTCCATTGATGATATCGACTACGAACGCCCCAATTTTACCTCCTATGCTGAGCCCTCCGCCTACTCTGACAGCATTCTTCAGGAGGAATACGGCAGCTATGCCCGTCCCAAGGCCCGACCTGGCGGTCCTCCTCATGGCTTTACTCCCGGTGGTGGCGAATCGTTTGTGGATGCTAGGCCTGAGTCTGCTTATGGGTTCCAGCGTGGGTCCGATTCTGGATATGGGTATGGTAGGAGGCCTGAGTCTGAGTATGGATCTGGTGGTTATGGCGGAAGACCCCACTATGAGAAGCCACCTAACGAGGAATACGGGTCCGGGTGTGGCTGAAGACCAGATTCAGAATATGGGTCCGGCGGCTTTGGCGGGAGGACCGAGTATGAGAGGCCATCTGGCGAGGATTATGGATCAAGCTATGGCCAGCGACCGATTCAGAATATGGAATAGAGTACGGTGGCCGTAGACCTGAACATCAGTATGGAGTGAGTGGTGAATATGGGAGGCCCAGCTCAGAATATGGATCCGGATATGGGGGAAGGACCGAGTCTGAGTACGGATCTGATGGCTATGGAAGGAAGCCTAGTTATGGGGAGGAAGGAGGGTATGGAGATGAGCCACCAAGGAGGCCTAGTTATGGGAGACAAGAAGAGGAGTATCAGAGGCGTCGTCATGATGATGAGGGCTCCCGCAAGAAGTAAGGTTATGGTGAGGATGAAGGCTATGGCCGCGAGAAATATGTGAGCGCTTTTAGACTTTTGACTCATTCCATTTTTTCTGTTTATACTTTCCATTCAATGTGCACTAATGCCTTCATTTGTGGCGTAAAAAAGAAATCTCTTTCCTTGCTTCAAACAAGATTGTTTGATCTGTCACTCGACCTGGGTTGTAAACAAGTATCAGTAGGCATTTTTTTCTTTTGGGCTAATGCATTTCAAGTTACATGTGTGACAGCTTTCATAGTATGTTTTTTGTTTTACGATTTTGGCATTGCAACTCATTATCACTTTTTTATGGATTGAGCAATTGGCTTTGATAATTAGGAAAAATCTGTCACACTTTATGTACTGAACTGCCTAGATAGTGAGGGGGGATGTGTTTGATTGTAGACTTGTAGGTCGATGAACATAGTTGTACGTACAAATTGAATTTAGTACAAAATAGTTGAAGTGTTTCGCGTAGTTGTAAAACTAATTGGCATTGTTAATATGATGATTTTATGTAAAAGGGTGCTGGAATCTTGTCGTTTAATCACAACATCCATCATCCCAAATTCCCAACGTTAGAAATGCTTGTTCTATATCAACTGGATGATTAATGGAATTTGCTTCTTTTTCTTCCTTCTGTGGGTTATTGGTCATTTGCTCTATGATAAGTTTCAATTCAGGGGTGTAGTTATATATAATTTGGCTTTAATGGTTCAGGTGCCTCATAAGCAGGTTTCTTAGGCAAAATAAATAAGAATTGCCCCAATAAAATGCTCATTAAAATTCAAAAAAGGGGAAAATCAAAAACTCATGGATATTACATTTTCTAGGATCATATGTTGTTGAGAAGAGAGAGAGAAGAATGTGTTGTCATTACTTTGTCTTGTGCTCTTTTGGAATGTCTGATGATCTGTGAAATTGGCAGGGGGATGACTATTCTGATGATGATGATGATGATGAGCAGAAGAAGCATCGCCGCCACAAGCACCATCACCCGCAAGCACTCTGATGATGAGTAAATCTTGCGATTGTTAATGGGATTCATGCCATTATTGGCTACTGAATAAAGGATCAAGGCATGTTTCCTTTAAAAAAGTAGTGATCCTTGTGTTTCCTCCAGTACGATATGCTATTGACCCATGTAGGATTCGTGTCCACAGTAGATACTAGGCATGTAGGATTCGTGCTTCTATTATGTATATGAACTCTGTGTTTTATACATGTGGCCCTAAATAAAGGTGTTTTCATATAATTTGGTCTTCAATGATGAATTGAGTTGGTCCTGTTTTTTAAATTTGGTCTTTGATGATGAATTATTTCTTAAATTTGAAAAGGGGGTGAATCTTCTTTATCTTTTCTTAAATCTCCAGCATATTCTTACAGCTGCTGCGCAGATTGTGAAAATGCCTCCGAGTATTAGCAGAGGCAGACAACCATGATTGCTTACAAAAAACTGAGCGTATCTAGTGACAAATTCAGCGTACATCTCTGTGGTCCTGTGGACATGTATACTTTCATTAATGACCCTACAACACCAATATTTATTTCGACTCATCAAAATGTCAAGAAGACATCCCAGTTATAGAACACTCCATGGGTTTGCTTAAGTTTGAGATGTTTCTCTGAATGCTCCGAGTGTGAATTTAGTTAATATTATTTTGTGTGGACCTACATTTATATGAGCTTAGCCCAAGTCAAGGTAGCTGTAATTACAGATTGAGGAAATGAGAAGAGAATTGCAGCAGAGAAAATGTAAAGCAGAAATAAGAAGAGAGAAGAAAATAGAGACACAGAAAATTTTTTTAATTCGATTCATACAACTCTGTCCCTCTTTACTCATTAGAAGAATGGCTAACTTACTCTTGACTGCTTTCCAATTTCTCGCCAAGCTAACTGTTGAAACTTCATCATCACTCAGCCATATTTCTCAGCAACTGTCTGCTGCTGCTGGTCAACTTCCTCAACTTCAGCTACTGGTTTTGCAGTTCCCCCAAGTTACTTCCTCCACTTGACAACATATTTGGTCTTCGTTTTATGGCTGTTCAGTGCTGGATCAGCTTAAAAAATATTATGGTACTTAGCTGACGGAAAGTGTGTATTAAGTTACTTAAGCTGGTAAAATTCATTTTTAACCAACAGTCTCAAAAGACTGTTCAGCTTTTTTGGCTGTATCAATTCCCTTCTTTTTCCTTTTTTCATTTTATGCTCCCACCCAACTGCAGCCTGGATTTTTTATTGCACCGCTTTCCACCATTGCTTGCCGCATCTCATTTGCTTCGTCTGTACGACCTGAAGCAACATATATATCACGAAGGAGAATATAGTATCCTCCTTCTTCTGGTTTCAACTCTAATAGCTTCTTTACAACTCTTTCCCCCATATCAGCATCGCCATACGTTCTGCAAGCCGCAAGTAAAGCTCCCCAGACAACATCATTACTTGGTATCGGCATAGTAACTATTAACTGGTATGCCTCTTCTAACCGGCCAGCCCGGCCTAACATGTCTACCATGCACCCATAATGTTCAACGCTTGCCTCAATTCCATAGTCTTTCTGCATGCTCTGAAAAAGTCTGTACCCTTCATCGACCAACCCCTTGTGTGTGTATGCAATTAAAAGAGCTAAGAATGTCACTCCATCAGGTACAACCCCAGCATTCAACATATAATTAAACAATTCAAATGCATCCTCAGCATATCCATGGTTGGCACATGCAGAAATCATTGAATTCCATGAAATCAAGCTCTTCCTGCTCATATTATTGAAAACCTGCCATGCTCTATCCACAGAACCACATTTTGCATACATATTAATCAAGGCGTTGCAAAGTGAAACCATCCACCCAAACCCATTATCATTAATATAAAAATGCACATTAATTCCTGTTTCAACATCACCCAAATTTGTACATGCTGAAATCACACTAATGATAGTGACCTCATCTGGTCTCACTCCTGCATCTCTCATCTCCCAAAAGAGGTCTAATGCCTCCCTCGAACGCTTAGCTTGTGCATACCCAGAAACCATAGCTGTCCAAGAAACCACATCCTTTTCTGGCATAACCTCAAAAACTTGCCTAGCGATATCAAGTTCTCCAGCTCTCACATGCGCCAAAACCAAACCAGACCACGATACGACATCCACTCCAACTGTCTCATGAAACACTTTCCTAGCTGCTGCTGGACTCCCCTTCACCGCATACAAATGAATCAATGCATTTTGCACAAACAAATGCGAACAGAACCCGTACTTGAATACGGCTCCATGTATCTCATCATACTCAGTAACCAAAGGCAAGCTATGAACTTTATGGAGTCTAGACCGCGCTTTTATTAAGAAATTGAAAGTAAATTCATCTGGGTCAAGACAGAGTTGCCTCATTTGATTAAATAAACAAACTGAATAAAAAGGAAATGAGCTTTTGGCATAGCCACGAATAATTGTATTATAGAAGAAAGTATTTGGATGGGGCATTTGATCAAATAGGCGGTGAGCATAGAGCAAGTCACCGGAGGGTGAGACTGCAGCAAATCGGAGCATTTTGCCAAGAATAAGGGAGTGGTTTTGGAGATTAGTGAGGATTGAGTGGGCGTGAATTTGCTTGAGGTGGTTCATGGACTGGCAAGTCTCTGCCACGGAAGCTAAAGTGGCAGCCAGGGTGAGTATTGGCTTGCATTGTTGCTGAACTGGCGAGTACATTTTGGTAGAGCTTGCTAATAACTGATTTTTAAATTTGGGAGGGACTGACCGTAGTCGAGCTTATTACGCAATACCGTTGTAGTTAGATTTCAAATAGCTCCTGAATTGAACATGGAAAGCATTGAAAAATCGGTTAGCTGATCACCAAAATTTTGCTGGATTGACCGTCAAATAAATGGAAGTTAATGATAATTTTAAGTTTCAATTATCTAATAGTCTGAATTCACGCTGAATAGATCTATTAAAAGGTAAAACATTTCCTTTCAAATTTTAAATGAAAAGTCAAATTTAATTTTTTTTTTTTATGAGTTTTTAGTATTGCAACATTTTTCTAAGATTTATTTATTTATTTTGTCTAAACCAACAATATATATAAATTTATAAACTAATATGATGACAAGTGAAATCTATGTTTCTCCACCATTTAGAAATGTTTGATGTAACCTAAAATTTAAAAAAAAAAAAAAAAAGAAAGAAAGAAAGAAGTTGCTCAAATTTGATTAAGTAAATAAATTGCTTTAGAAAATCTAATATTCCAAGTTAAATGCCAAAAATGGAAGGGATGTGAAAAACCCTCAGACATTAACTGCTGAACTCTACCAGATACAGCCAACTGATAAATAGGTGTGTAGCATCAAATCAAACTCTGAAGATGTCAAAATTGTAGATTACAAGTTGGGATTATATAATTAATAAGTTAGAAATAAAGAAGTGTGGGGTATTGTCAAAGCAAAATTAGAGTAGCTTCGTCCTCTCAAAATATGTCTTCAGATGCCACAGTTGCAAACCAGCCACCGATAGGCAAACCACAATTGAAAAGAAACTAAGATTTGCCATTCTGGAGTTTGTTGACCTATTTAATTGTTGCATTTCTTCATCCCTGTAGCATCAACAGAGAAGAATTTTAAAGCAGAAAGAGTGAACATTATGCTTCAGCACATGTTAAAGAAATAGCTCAATGGAGTGATGTCCAAGTCATTATGAGGAACACCTAGATCTAAAACACCCAGAACCGAACATGGATGGAAAACCTAGAGTTTGAATTTTGTAGGACTGAACATTTACAGGTAATCCAACATCGAAAGACTGGCGACTTTGATAACATGCTGAATAAATGGGCATTGGGCCTAATTCCCAAAAACTAACTCAAGGGAGGAAAGATGCTCAAGTCATTGTAAGGAACGCGTAGATCTTATAGCACAACCACAATGACAATCATGCACTGCCCGCCTATTCAAAGTCAACCGCAGAGAAAACTGAAGGTAGAAAGGAGGTTGACATCCATAGTGTTATTTGTATGATTAGCGCACATGCAAAAAGGATAATAGAAGAGGATGATGAATTCATACCTCTCACGAAGATAAAAGATCTCATCATGAATAGATTGACTGTGTCGTACAGTTTCCTCAACTCAAGTTCCATAATCTAGCACAAGATATAAAAATTGGCCAATTAACCAAACCTTGTAAAACTCAAAACTGTTAGAGAAGTCCACTTCAGATGTCAAAAGAATTAAATCATCTCAAAAAAAAGTAGTTCTAACATTCATTGAAAGAATAAAATTATATTTCCATCCAACAAATTACAACCATTTCACTGTGAAAAGCAGAGCTCATTGTTAGCAGAAAATTAACTTTCTGATCAAGGAAACTCATGTAATAGAGGTGAGCCAATGAAAATGAGGATTAAAAGACTGTGGATCCATGGCACAGACTAAATTTTAATAACATAGTATACTTGTTCACCATCTTGGCCACCGTATTAATTCAAGTCTTGTTCTGCCCATCATGTAGTGGCAGATTCAGACAATTACTACATTTAGTATATAAGTTTATCAGACCTATAATGAGTTATGTATGTTCATAACATATTCAGACAACATATGAGCATTTAGCTTAATGGTATTGGTTTGGTGCATCGGTTGTTGTGAGATCTTGAATTCGAATCTCCAGTTGATAACCAACGTGTAGATCACAGAAACGATGTTAACATTCACTTGATAATGAAATTTTATCTTGGAAAGCAGCCGATAAAGACCAAATTTTAAGCCAAGACCTTCAGAAGCAATAGATTATAGATGAAAGTTACTTTCTAAAATACTATAGAAACACCAAATAAATAAACGCCCAGTATGAACAAAGCAAATATCAAAAACCATTACTCCAATTTGTCCCTTCTTAGCAACACTGGACCAATCCTTAGCAGCAACACCGGTTCTCCAATCAAAATCAACCGTGAGGTTAAGTTGTGGGTTATGTTGATTGGCCCAAAAGCAAGTGGTGTAGTCACCAGCCTCAGCTGCAGTAAATGCGAAATTACCCGAAACCACATGCTCCCCATGATGATAAGTGTTTCCATACGGCGATGTCACCTATATCAAACACCCCATAATCACCACCGTGTTAGACCCAAAAGAGAGCTTTTTGACAATTCGTCTTAAATGTGCAAACTTCTCCATTAGCCCAGAAAAAAAAAAAGGGATCTTTACAGTCACAGATTTGCCATTGCCATTTCCTCTCCATATATGTAAACCCGAACACAGAAATAAAAACTCGTAAAATGTAAATAAGGACACAAACCCACATAAGAAATTTGATTGTTAAAGGATAAAATTGAGTAATACCTCGACAGTGATCCCATAGAAATCGGGAAGAGGAGAAGGCTCGTGGGCACTAATAACGTTATACTTGCCGACAGTCATTGAATTGGTCCTTATGTCCTCTGCTATGCATTTCGCATGGCCTGCTTTCAGATCGAATCGCATAGAGTCTGCAACTGTGAGAATGAATCCTAGAGCTATTATAATAAAGAGATTTAATATCGCCATTTTTTAAAAAAAAAATTGGAGAAGCATTACAGATTTGTTATGTTTTTCAAATTTTGATTCAGAGATATGTATATATATATATTTTTCTCTGTTTTGTACATCAAGCTGAAGCAAATGTGAAATTGCCGGGCTCCAATACTATAAACTCATGAACAGTAAATTAACGTTTTAAATTTGTTGCAAAAAAATTCCTGTCTACTAATCCAAGCACGGTGTCCGGGTTTTAGACAAGGTAATTAATACATAGAATCTTGCATGTTATAAAAAAAAATCACATTTTATGATTTTTCTAATATTTTTTTTAAATTCTATCGGAAATGAAATTAAATGGACTAATAATATGAATGGTACCTAAACTTATGATAATAAAATTTTTAATTGTTGTAAATTACAATAAAATTTTTTTAAAACATTGCAATTTAATACTTCAAGTCAATTTCCACTGTCAGAATATCTAATTTGTATATCACCTCTATGAACTTCTACATCTAACTTTTTTTTATACACAGTACCTTTAAAAATCAAATCCTAAATCAGACTCGAAATCTCTTTCGGTACTAAACAACATCATTTTTACAGGTTTTTGGAGGAAAAAAAAAAAATCATGGGAAAATTCAAAAACCGTGTCATGCTAGATAGAAATTTTAACACCGAAAATTAACTTTAAATATTCATTAATCCAAAATTAAACTGATATTGAAATTAGATGGCAATTTGACCAGTCCAATTGAATTGACTTGGATTTTTCAGAAATTAATAATTCCCATGTCATCAGTAGCAATCACAAAATGGGAAAAGCATAAAAATTATGAGCATTAAGCAAGCTTTTAGCGGCAAAACGGGTCCTTATCATCTTCACGCAAGGGGCATCTCTTCTGAACCCCACAGTCTTCGAAAACAAAAGGCAAAATCTGAATGCCCAAATAAAACAATAAGTTCTAATGTTCTTCACTGCTCGTCGCTTATACAAGTACAACTCTGTCTACCAAACCCAAAACAGAAAATTTAGTGATTAAACGCCAATTGAACCACCAACTAGAAAGGGCAAACTGAAAACAGAGGAAAAAGAAAAAGAAAAAAATGATAGATGATTCGCCTCATATAATAATCTCCAGGATTAATTTTGCGTTCTACAAATGTTCGAATAACTTGGACTTCGAAGCTGCTTGTCCTGAAGAACAAGCCTATATGGATTCCAGGGCTTGAAGAATGTCATTCTTCAAATCTTCAAAATCTTCAACTCCAAAGCTGAATCGAACCAGGTTATCTTTAATCCCATACTTTTCCCTCTCCGACCGGGTAAGATCCCTGTGGCAAAATTCAGGGACAGAAAAATAATTAGCAAGATACTAGAATCCACAAGCATAATAAAACTTGACCTTGCCTCCCAGCAAAATTAAAATAGTCACATCCTAAATGCTGACATGTTTTGGACAGGAAACTGAACAAGCAGATACAGATTAAAAACTAGCCCAGCAATTTTCATTAGTATTGCATCAAAAATAGTTATTCAAGATAGTTGCAAATGTCCATTATAACTTTTTTAAAATGTCCATCCATGTCTGTCCTTTATGATAGCACCTTCCATAATTTTATTTTTACTGCTTTATACCTCGATTGTTAACTGATTTAACAAACATGAGAAATGAAATATGAATCCTAGAGATCCTTTATGCATAACATCGACAAAAATAGAGATTTGGATGTGGATATGCAATCATATATGAAAAGAAATTTCCTATTTAACGTAAAAATAAAATGTCATCTTATAAAGAGAAAGGCAGGATTTACTTCATAGACAGATTCACTGAGCCCAGAGTGGATAAGATCATAAATCATAATAAAAGAGTTTACTCAAGTAATTCAACATAAATAAAGAAAAATTTTTTAAAAATAAAAAGGCAACAAACCAGTAAGACATTATAGCTGGCTGATCCACTATGCTTTCACAGCCACCAAAAGAAGGGGCAATATATGGGATTTTCAATGAATCCACAAATTTTATGGTGGTCATCAAGTCTCCATCAACCTGCATCATTGAATAAAATACGATGTAAGCTTTTTTTATTTTTTTCCACAAGCGTAGAGCACTCAAACAAGTATAAAATATAAATAGACTGCAGCAATCAAGAATTGAAGTCATACACAACACTCACCTCGAAACTCACCACACCACCAAAGCCGGTCATTTGCTGCTTTGCAATGTGATATTCAGGATGACTAGGCAAGCCTGGATAATAAACGCGCTTCACCTGCCAATAGATGTGAAGACTTTTGATGGCACAGAGAACACAAATATATGATTTTTCAAGAAATTTTCAAGCTTTAAATCTTTCTAGCAGCATTATTATAAAGTATGAAAATGGTAATATAGTCAGTTGTTGCTGATGGAAAAGCAGTCCACATCACCACAAGAACAAAAAGAATTTACTTCACAATCTCTATGAAGCTGCTTAATTGAGCAAGTCTAGATTTAGATTTTGAGGCTGAACTACCTTTAACCTAAGTATATGTCTCACGATGGAAAGAGAAAAAAAAGAGAAGATAGAGATATTATCTCTGTGCCAGTCATGAGGGGGCGATTGTTGTTTTCTGAGATAGCAAAAACCTCAGAATGATGTAATTGTCTATAGTCCAAGACCACCCCCTGACAATGCCAGGCGTTGATATTACTTGTAAAGTGCCCATTACCCATTTCCTTAAAAATCAAGCATGATAAGGTGTGCAGAACCCATATGCATATAAACCAAAACCACCCCTGTGGCCCTGCCTATCCAACGTGGGATAATAACACATTCACTCTGCTCATGGAGAGTATGAGGTAGGCATAGAGCTTCACTCTACAAGATTCATTTCTTAACAGTCTTTAAGAAGCATGGGATAGTTTAAGTTGACAAAACATATTGTAATTGGAAAACATACTTTGAATTACAACTTTCTGCTTATTGCCACCACTTACAATACCCTTACAGAACTACCAATGATCAATACCATGAAGAAGGAAATAAATATTGCACTAGCAATATTTGAGTCTTCCAACATTGTTTTGCAACTTAATCATATAAGTGTGACAGGAAATGCGCAAATGTTATAGTTACCAACCTTCAAAGTTGAACCCAAGATTCATGTAATCTGACATAATGTAATGGTCATTACTTGAGAAAAGAGAAATTTATGTGAACTATAAACTTTATTAACATTTTCTACATTTTGAATGTTTGAGATTCCAAAATTAACTGGCAATTTATAAATGCTTCTGTAGTAGATTTGTATGTAACAATTAGGTACAATCATATTAATGAAGTAGATTTTTCACCAAATGAAAAACAGTAAGAAAATTAAGAAAAAATTGTACACATACCTTAGGATGTGCCTCTAAAATTTGGGCCATCCTCAATGCTGTTGAATTCTGTTGCTGTACACGAAGATGCAATGTCTTCATGCCTCGGATAATCAGATAAGCAGCATTCTGTTAACAAATAAATAAAGAGTAAGCAATTCACAGTTTTTTTTTTTCAGAGTATGACTGCAAATAAACAATCACACAAAAATATAGTTAAAAAGACCAACGACACATCATTCTAGATCCTAGAATGTCTAAACACCAATATATATCTTTACATCTTAAAAGCCTTCAAACTCAATAATATCTTCAATATCAACTGAAGGATGGATGAATACAGGAAATCTGGAGAACATACATAATCAGAAGCCTAATTAATACATAAAGAGAACTCACCGGATTGAGAGTACCACCCAAAACATGATGCAAATTACGAACTTCTGAAACTAACTTTGTGGAACCACTTATGCAACCTCCAAGGACCTGGAATAGATATTTGCATTTAAGATTTGTGTTGTGAAATGATGGTATCTTTTGAACAATGATCAACCAACAAGCTCAAACTCACATCATTGTGGCCACCAATGAACTTTGTTGCAGAATGCAGAACAAGATCAGCCCCAAGAGCAAGTGCCTTCTGATTGAGAGGCGTAGCAAAGGTACCATCAATGCAAACTAATGCTCCTTTTCTGTGGCAGAGCTCTGAAACCAACTTAATGTCAACACATCTGAATAATGGATTGGTAGGGGACTCCGTAAAGAAAAGAGAGACCTGAATGTAAATAGGATGAGTCTTCTCATAACCAAGTACCACTTAAACAACACTTAAAAGGAACTTTCAAAAGCTTAGTAAACTACTTATATTGTTACTCACTTTGTGATTATTAAGGGCATATTCAAGGCCTTCCATATCAGCAGGGTCAATTACAGTGGCCTGCATAAGCAATAATATTAAAATCGTGAACAGAAAATCAAAATATATACCATAATGCCGAGTAATGAGAGAAGACATGCTCTGCTTGGTGCAGATTCCAAGACTAGAATTTCAGAAGAACGAGGCAAGCAATTTTCTTTGAAATATATAGATTAGAAAACATTGCATCTATATTAGTAGCTTCAGACAGCTAGAGACATATCAAATAAAATTTCTGTATGCTTCATTTCATTCATAGACATTATTATATTGAGAATAAAGTGAGAAATAAAATGCATGTATTTCTTAAAATAATAAAAAAATAGAATAAAAAGGAATAGAAGGTATCCTTAATATGTGCCAAAACCAGTGAAAAGCACCATTGTGAATGCTTAAGTCAATTGATCAAACTATTCAGACTTAACTTAACACCACCACTTACAAACAAGAAAAGCAACTATTAAACGTGTACATCATTCAGACCTTAAATTGTAAAGAAATCAAAGGTAAAAGATGGATTCTGCCACCTCAAGGCAGACAAGCCACAAGCAGCAAGAAAATGAAAGGGCAGAAGCAATACCCCGATCCCCATTTTAGGAAGAACAGTCTCAATGAATATCCTAGTCTTTCTATAGCAATCTGTGGTTGTCACAATATGCCCACCAGCTGGAACCAATGCCAACAACAAGACAGTACTAGCGCACATCCCGGATGCCATAACCAATGTTGATTCAGCCCCCTCAAGCGCGCTGGTTTAAGAAAAAGGCATCACACTCTTATTAATTATTGAATCATATGGGTGGAAAACATCATGTGCAAACTAAAAGAAAGACAAACCTTATCTTCTCTTCTAAGACCACGGTGGTTGGATTTCCATAGCGGCCATATTCAAAACTTGCATGGCGCTTCTCCTGCAACCAAGATAGGTATATAGATATAGATCGATACATAAATATATTTGCTTTACTATCTTAACAAAAAGTATGAATAGAAATGCCTCTCTTCCTCGTTAATAGATTAAAAAGCACATAATATTTATAAATATGTTAATCTGTTGTCATCATCCCATAAGATAATATCAGATTGTTACAAAGTTGAAGTACACACTAAGCTTATTGATTAGCTGCAGCGAAAGAATGAGTTATAACCTTGAAATCAATGAGCTCAGCAGTTTTCTTGAAGAAGTAGGCAGAAGTATTAACCACTGGAGTCGTAATTGCATCTGTAACTATACCGCGACCTAATCTCTCACCTGAATCCACAGGCAACAAAATAACAATCGATTAATCGCCCTACTATAAATTAACCTCTTATTGCCCATATAACAAAGAAGGAAAAAGAAAAAAAAAATGAAAAAAAGAATCTATGAGATAAATCTAGTAATAACTAACAAGCTTAATACTAATTAGATTAAATAGAATATACTTCAAAAAAGGGAAACGATGAGATTGGAATATACCAGCATGAATTGCCATGCTCCCATCGGAGCTCAAAAAGGAGGAGTATTTCAAATCGCCAGTCAAATCCTCCAACTGTACACTTCCAATTTCATTAACCTCCTCAACCACAGCTACCTCTTTGCTGGAAATCAGTTCGACCGGCTCAGCAGCGGGGATTGCGGCGGCGGCGGCTGCTAAGTTAGCCGCCGCCGAGGAGATTCCAGAGGCGGAGTTGTTAGACCACGAAGCCGCGACGATTTGCGCGACGCCAATGTTGCTACAGTTGCGACGGGCCTTGGTGCTGAGCTGGCGAACAAAGTTGGGAGGAAATTTGAAGATCAGAGATGACATGCCTCCGCCTATAAATGAGGCCGCTCCATTATGAACCGAATTGACTCGGCGGGGGAATCGGCCGTGACTCGGATGGTCCGTGGCAGACGGATCAGAACGGCACTCGAAGGAAGGAGATAAGGCGGCGGTGGAGGAGAAGTACTTGGGACACGGACACGAAGACACGGCCATTTGCGACTCTGCTTCTCTCTCTCTCTTGAAATGTGAAGTAAGCGTTCGATCAGACCCTACTGGTATTGAAGTGGTCAAACGAGTTTTAACTTATAAGCGCGTTGGGAGCTGTCGTTTTTGACGTTTTTTGATAAGTTTGGTTGTAATTATTTTCCGAGTAAATTATTAATCAACCAGTGCAATAAGTTAATTTTTTAATTTTTAAAAATATATTATAATTTTTTTTAGATATGATTTTAATAATTGAATAATGTATTAGTGTATTAGAAATTTAGAATACTCTTATTTATTTTGGATATTTTATTAATTTAAAAAATGATATTAAAAAAATTGATAATTTTGATATAAAATTGATATTAAAATTTTTTTAATATTTTTTTATTTTTTAAAATAGAAAAAAATGGATAAATTTGATATTTTATTTATATATAATAGAAAAAAATAATTGAAATATTATATGGTATATTAAATTAAATCTGAAAAATTTTATAATATATTTTAAAAAATAGAAAGATCAACTAATATATTCAATCAAATATCGGATGTTACAATAATTTTTAAAAAATAGAGAGACCAACTAATATATTCAATCAAATATCGGGTGTTACAATAATTTACCCTAATTTTTTTAACCATAGTTAGGTTAAACTATAAAAAATGAGAACTTCTTATAGCAATTAGCAAAGTATTAATTCAAAATAAAGTCACCAAATTAGTAATAGGTTACAATTGTATTATTAAATCATTCTCATATGTTGGTCGTTATTAAGTCATTTTTTCAATCGAGAATAAACTCATCCCTTAAACTCAAAACTTTTCATTAAAGAAAAATGAATAATTATCATTTCGTTTATTTTATCTTTATAATCACTCGCGATATAGGGTTAGTATGTGGGGGCACAGCTCCCCTAAATTATAAAAAAAAATTAATTTATATTTTTCTAATTTAGCCCCACTTTTTATAATTTTTATTTTCCAGCCTCACTATTTAAGTTTCTATTAAATTTTTATTTTTTATTTCTATTCTTATTCAATGAAATTTTTACTAGAAGGACAGAAAAAAAAAGAAATATTATTATTTATTTTATGTGATTTGATATAATATACTAGTACTATATGATATTTGAAAAATATACGATTTGCCTTTTTTATTTTATTTCTGTTAAACTATATAACTTTTCTGTTAAATTTTAAAGCATTTACCATTAGTAAGAAAAAATATTTTCTTTTGTTCAGGAAGATAATAATTCAATATATCAAACTTTAGAGGCATTATAATACAATAAATTAAATTTGCAAGAGAGTATTAGTGCAATATATCAAACTTTTAGGGGTAAATAATATAGTTTTCAAATATCAAAAGATGTTAGTGTATTATGTCAAATCATATAAAATAAATCGTATATTTTTCAAATCTCATGAAATATTAATATATTATGTCAAAACACATAGGATAAATAGTAATTTTTTACTAAAAAAAAGTTAAATGTCTCGTGCACATAATTTGAACCTAAATTTATAAGAGATTTATATGTAGGATAAATTTAATATTAAATCTTTCGTACGAATTAAATTAATTTTTAACTATTTTTCTACTTGCCTTACACTTATAAATTTTCCCAATTTTTTTGTTGCATTTTTTTTAATTATACTAGAATTCATAAATTCAATGGTACGAAATCACCACAAAATTATACCATATAACTCGGTTTAGGATGTTTTATGGATCAACGTCCAACTTGTAAGTAACACATCCTCACCCTGCCACATGACAACAGAATTAAACGATGCTACGTGCCATATTTTTATTGTCATCTTGATTTTGTAAAAAATTATACATTTATATTTCTATTTATTAATACCTTAGAATAGAACTAAAAAGACATAAGATATCCAACTATTTTTGCAGTCTCA
Organism: Balakata baccata; assembly: GCA_949630135.1. Taxonomy (NCBI): domain Eukaryota; kingdom Viridiplantae; phylum Streptophyta; class Magnoliopsida; order Malpighiales; family Euphorbiaceae; genus Balakata; species Balakata baccata. Next base: position 11,348 of record CATIWF010077446.1, on the reverse strand, counting down.
ACTACTATTGCAATATAATAGTAAATAACTCGGCGTATGTGTCTATCATATATCAAATCCAGCATATTAGCGTTTATAAAATATCAATAATATAACATTGTTCATGCATTAAAGTTTTCTAATTGACATGTCAATCTGTTTATCTTATTATAATACAGGTATAAATCATAAGCTTATATCCACATATTTCACAAAATTACATATAGACAATTTATTTTAGCATATGATTATTTATCTATAATTTGTCAATGCATATTTAAATCTCTAACTTATATACTTTTCGTCCATTATAGTTATGTTTCTTTGTTAACATATATCAAAATTCAAATCAAACGACAATTAATAATAATTGACATGATAAACATTTATTAAATTATACACATGAACTTATTCATTTACATAATTATACTAACTTAAAATTTCAACAAATTATTATATTTCCATACATATTATTATTATTATTATTATTATTCACTTTTATATTAAAATAAATAATTATTATTATAATTTTTTTTACACAAACATACATGCATAAAACAATACTATTGGGAAAAACAACCAATAAACACGTCAAAATAAAAATCCAAGCAAAAAAAAATAAGAAAAGAGAAGATTTATGTGGTTCGGCCCTCAATTGACTACATCCACGGAGAGTAATCAATTCTTCACTATATGAGAAAATAAAAATTACAATACAATAGAATTGTATCTCACTTGAGTTTTTCAAATTCAAACTCATAATTTATTATATTTTCCTTCTCAAATAAAACTAAAAGAATAACTCTCAATTCTTTTGAACTCCTAGAGAAAATTTTCAAAACTCTTAAAAGTGTTTCACGAAACTCAAGAATACCCGAGCAAAAATCAAAACTTGCAGATCCCAAGTTGCTATTGTATTTTCTCTCTTTGTTTCATTGCCTTAAGAACCTTGATTTTATCTATATTTATAGCCCCTCTAAACTTGTCAATCAAGAATAAAAATATTTGTCTAATTAGGAATATTTTTCCTAATTCAAGTCTTAAAACTTATCCTAATCTAAGTTTAAGACTTGTTCCACAATTTAAAAATCAATTCCAACAATTTCCAACTTGATTTTTGCATTGTAATAACTTTATTAGCCTAAATTATTTAACTATACATACCGGAATCAAATTTTGGTCATGCACCCTGATTTTAAATACGGCCAATATACCATATATAGTTGAAACCACTTGATGATGCTATTTGACTTCGGAGAGAGACATAAATCTCTCTATCTGATCATCAATAGGTTCCACTCATTTAAAATTATCTACACCTTAGAAATTATACATGCATGCAACTTGTTTCCAACCAGTACTTAAGGTTTTCACTATACTACCAATTAGATTATATACCATTTAATACAACTTTCCTTTCATCAGGACCACACAACCTTGAATAACCATTAAAATTCCACATTTAACATTGTAACTAAAACCTTTGGAATCTAATATACTAAGAGAAATTAAATTTTTGCACATTTTTAGAACATATGTCACGTCCTCCAAAATCATCACCACTCCATTATACATTTTGATTTTTACACTGCCAACACCTATGATTTTCACCTTAGAATTATTACTCAATTTTAAAGTACTAGTCAACCCTTATCGGACTGTATCAAAATAATATTTTCTGTAGCAAATATGAGAAACACAGCAAGAATCTAAAAGTCAACTATCATATAAAGATACATTATTCACTTAGGTGATTACATGGACATCTTCATCATTCCAAGCAAGAGAAACTAAATTATTTTCTTCATCCAGTTTCTTGCCCTTCTAGCAATTCTTTTTGTAATGTTTATATTCTTTGCATCTGAAATATTGAATATCATCAAATTTCTTGACTTTGGATTTAGACATGTCTTGCTTAAATCCGTCCTTGTCATTAGCTCGCACTCTTTGACTCATACCTTGAGAAACCAATGTCTCATCATCTCTATCATCACTTTTGGCTTTTTTTCGAATTTCAAGAGATACAATAGCGTTTGAGCAAAATCCATAGTCACAAAATCTTTTTCTTAATTAACGAGTCAATAAAATTTTCATAAGAGTCAAGGAGTGAGGAAAGAAACATTAGCGTTTTATTTTCTTCCTCAATCTTAACATCAATTTTCTTTAATTAATCTAAGATTCCATTGAATTCATTCATATACTCCACTAGAATCCGTCTTCCACCATCTATAGCCTATATAACTTCTGCTTTAAATACAATTTATTGATCAAATTTTTAGCCAAATAAATTTTTTTCCAAATTGTCTCAAATCGCCGCAGTAGAATTCTCCTCAATAACATTATTTATAATATTATAACTGATGTAAAGACGTATCATACTAACATTCTTTTCCTTGAGTTTTTTCCAATATTCATTGTTCACCTTTTCCGGCTTTTCTTTTTCCTTTCCATTCAACACGTTTGCTAGGCCTTGTTGAACTAGGAAATATTTCACCCTTCTTTGCCAATAAATGAAATTGTTTTTTCCATCATACTTATCTACTATAAAAATGATGATGAATTGTCTGACATACTTATTAAATATTAATCGAAATTAGTTCTGATGCCACTTGTTGGGAAAAACAACTATGTCAAAATAAAAATCCAAGCCAAAGAAAAAATAAGATAAGAGAAAATTTACGTAGTTCGGCCATCAATTGCCTACGTCCACAGAAAGTAACCAATTATTCACCATATGAGAAAATAAAAATTACAATACAATAAAATTGTATCTTCCTTTAGTTGTTCAAATCTAAACCCACAATTTATTATATTTTCCTTTTCACATAAATTAGAAAAATAAATCTTACCTCTCTAGAATTCCTTGATTAAATTCTTAAAGCTCCTAAAGATATTTCTCGAAACCCAAAAATACTTAAATAAAAATTTAAACTTACAAATTCTTAAGTTGTTCTTATATTTGTTTTTTTTGCTTTAAAAGTCTTTATCTTACTTATATTTATAACTTCAAAAATTTACTAATCAAGAATATAAATACTTGTCCAATTAATAATATTTTTTCTAATTTAAATTTTCAAATTTATCTAAATCCAAATTTTAAACTTATCTAAATTCAAATCTAAATTAAATTTTTATAATTTAAAAATCAATTCCGACAATGCATATATTAACATAACACACACAAAAGCATATATTAACATAACCTACACGCATGCATAAACAGTTTCACCCACACGCGCATAAACACTTTCACACCGCACGTCTACCTTTTTTTCTAGCAAATGGCCTTATATTGGAGAAGAATGTCGGCTTAGTAACCGACTCACACATCTTCCAGAATTGATTAATTATTAATGAATTATACTATAGAATACAATGGAAATTTGACTTATTAATTAATATATTAAAATAAATACTTAAAAATTTAAATATGCATTAGCGGTGGGAGTATTAAATTTATTTAATTAAAATAAATTTTAACTAATACATATTAATTTCTTTTTTTTCTATTTTTATTAACTGATTTCAAAATTTTTTTATTTTTTCAATTTAATTTGTAGATAAATTTTTCTTTTTCTTTTTATTATAATACCAAATTACTTAATTTTACTTAATTATATATTTAATTAATTTTTATCACTTAATATTTCTATCAACTTTATTAAATTCCAAATTTAATTCTCAACTAAATTTATTTTTTTTCTTGACTTCTTTATTTTCTTATTTTTCTTATCTTAATTTAGACTTTGATCAGTTTGGTATATCTATTATGGTGCCACTCACAACTTAGAGTTCAAACTAGCGGACGTTACATGGCACATATGAGTGGCGGTGATAATATTATAAATATTCATTATATGTAATAAAATAAATTTTCATTAGTTTATTAAGAAATATTTATTACAAATAAAGTATTGATTTATTTGTTTATTGAAAAATGTTAATTACGAATAAAATAAAGTTTATTAGTAAAAATTTATTAGTTTATTAAGGAGGTGTTTGAGATTATTGTTGATGGTCCTAAAAGCTGGTTTTTGATTTTTTTTTTATTTGATTGATTGATTTTTTTAATTTCTCATAAACTGCTTTTTTTAAACTTTCTTTTATAAAAAGCATCTAATTACCTAATTATACTAAAAGTGATTTTCAAAACTAAAAATAAAAAAAACAATTTTTTTTTTGAAAAATGTTTTTTTTTTTCTAAACGCAATGTCAAATAGGACCTAAGAAATGATTATCACGAATAAAATAAAATTCATTAATTTATTAAAATTTGTGTCGTATCGAGAATTTTTTTATAGAGTGGCAAATTTATAAAATTTATTATAATTTTATCTTTATAATATTGTCATCCCTAATATTTAAAAATAAATATCTTTCTACAAAAGTAACTAAATAATTATTCAACAATTTATCCCTATACTATTGCGCACTTAATTTTTTATGCAAGTCATTGGAGATGATATTTTTTCAACACTTGCAGTTGCTACAGGAAGAACCAATATTAACTTCAAAAATAGATAAGACTTTTTGATATATTATGTGTTTCTCTGTTTTGACAAGTTTTATGGAGAGCTAGCTCATTGATGTTCTTCACTGCCAATCCATTGAACTAATTTTTTGTAATTTTTGGGGTGTCAACTGCCACCCCATTGATTAATGTATATTTGCCTTGATTGAGAAAGGTTAATTAGAATTTATGAATAAATTGAAGGTTTATTATGAATAAACTAAAAGTTTATTAGTAAAATATTTATTAGTTTATTGATAAATGTTAATTTTTATTTTTTTATATATTTAATTTAATAGGCAAAAAATGAATTTTTATTAATAAACTAATGAATTTTTACTTGATTTGTAACGAACCTTCAATTTTATAACTAATAAACTTTTCTTAATAAGAAAATGAACATTTAGTTTATTCGTAATAAACCTTGAATTTATTTGTAAAAAACCTTTTTTTATAAACTAATTAATATTTACTTTATTCGTAATAAACTTTCAGTTTTATAATAAATAATTTTTTATTAATAAATTAATGAATATTTACTTTATTTGTAACAATTTTTTAGTTTTACAATAAATTAACATTTTTTAATAAATTAATGAATATTTATTTTATTTGTAATTAACTTTTAGTTTATAATAAATGAATATTTTTTAATAAACTTTTACTTTATTCATAATCAATTTTCAATTTATAATAAATAAATATTTTTAAATAAACTAACGAACTTTTACTTGATGACAAATAATGAATATTTATAAAAATATCACCGTATTTTTTATAACTGTGTAAGTTTTATTTATTTACAAAATCGCTACCACCTCTCACTCGTGGGATAGACTTTACTCTATAATGCTACATATATTGGGTTGAGGATACAACAATTCCAAAATCACAAAAAATTAGTATTTGAATTTGGAGATGAATTTCAATTTTGGCTTAAAGGTACTGTTTAGTAATATCAAACTAAATTATAAGTTAGATTATAAGATAATTTGATCATAAAAATAATCTAGTTTAACCAATAATCTGTTTGATAAAGTAGCTTATTTAGAAAAAAAAAATTAGATTATAATTTCCAAAAAAATAAGCTAGTAGAACTAGCATTCAAAAATAATCTACTAAATTATGATTTTTCTTTTCCTTTAAACCCTTACTTTTTTTTACCAAATAATAATAATTATAATATAAAAAAGTATATATAACATAATTATTAAACTATTTAATATGTATATATATAATAATGAAATATTAGAATTAGCATGAAATGTTTAATATAATTTTTATAATATATAATATGTATATATATATATTATATAATATATTTGTATTATATATATAATATATATATAATATATAATATGATATAATATATATGATATAGTATGTATAATATATTTGTATTATATATAATATAATATAATATAATATGTATTTATATTTGTATTGTGAATATAAATATATAATTTATTTGTATTATATATATAAATATATCATTTTACATTTTTCAGCTAATTTTACCAAATATTTTTAATTAAATTAGCTAGATTATCAGCTACCAAATTTTTAGTTTCTAGATTATCAACTACAAATTAAATTATCAGCTAATAGCTAAATTATCAGTTAGTTTTATTAAACATAGCCTAAAGCCCAAAGACAAGTGTAACATTGGTGATTATTAATGGAGTTGTTATATTGTACACCTAAATGCATAGTACTAGATGTTCCAAATGCTCATTCGCATGTGCAGAAGATAAAAATCGCTTTCTTATAAATTTATTATTTAACAATTGTAGATATATTATTTTAATAACTATAGATTAATTATTAAATACCTGTAAATATATTATTTTATAAGTGTAAATTCATTATTTATTTTCATGAATCAGTTTTATCTTTTTTTGTATGTTCGATTATTTACATGTCATGTTCAAATTCATTATTTAATATTATATATACATTATTTTATAATTGTAGATACATTATATTATAACTGTATATATTTTTATGAATTTCTTTCATCTTTTCATTTATATTTGATTATTATTTAATTTTTCACAAATCAAACTATCGCAAACTGCATTATCAAATGAAATATGTTTATCTATTTACAATTGAATAAATAATTATAAAAAAAATTTAAACAAAAGAAATAAAATAAGTAAGAAAATTTTGACAAAAAATAGAAAAAATGGGCTGGTTAAGTTAAAAAAAAAAAACTGCCGAAAACAAAAGATCGGGAAAAACAACCGCTAAATTTTAAAAAATTATCGTTATTAAAATAATGTATATACGGTTATTAAATAATATATAAAAAATGGTACATGTGAACTCACTTAGAGCACTGTACACTTAGGTGAATATAATTTGCCTTGTTAATGAAGAAACTTTCCACATTTAATTAATTTTTCAGAATGCTTTCGTTTTTGTGTCTTTCCATTTTTTGTTCATTACCGGCTTTGTTTTCTTTTCTTCGTCCTCTTTTTGTTTCTCTGGTGAACTTTCCTCTTATCTGAGATAATCGCCAATAAAGTAGGTGGGGATGGGAATTTGAAAGCGGCTTTCAACGTAGTCCATGAACTCATCCAGTAGCTCCAGCGAGGATAGAAACAACTGTCCCACACAGAAGATCGCATGGAATGGTCCAGCTCACCTGCAGTTTCATTACTGTCATATTAGCTCGAAAATATATTAAGAAGTGAACGAATTTGGGTTGAAATAGAAAGAGGAAAACGTATTGAAAACGCTTGTAGAGAAGGATTCTTAGTGGAGCCATGAAATTGTTGGCGAGAGAGAAAAAGTGAGGGAAAAAGCAGGTTTTTGGGCCGTTGGATTGGAGGAGAAATTCCAGTGTAGTGATAATTTTTTAAATCTATTATTTTTTTTAAGAGGTATTTTTACGATATACTCAAAGTATTCTCACGATATACTCGAAGTATTCCTATAGAATTCTCAAAATATACCCCGAGAATTGCTCACAAGAAATTCATAATGAATTCTCAAAAAATTCTCAAAATATTTCCGAAATATACCCAAGTATTTCTCAAGTTATTTCCAAAGTATTATCATAATATAACCAAATTATATTAAATGTTCAACAATAAATTAAATATTGTTAGTTTGAAAATTTGTGATGCTTTGAACATGAATTCAATTCAATTCTTCTTCTTCTTTTTCTTCTTCTTCAATGATTCAATTCTTTCTTTTTTCTTCTTTTGTTTCATTATTTTTTTTTTGTAAAAATTGAACTAAAATATGTTCAAGATGTACCAAAGTACCGTTTGAACAATCAATCAATGCTTAACAATGAATTAAATACAGTTAGTTTGAGAATTTGTAGTGCTTTGAATTTGGATTTCTATTCTTCTTATTATCATTATTTAATAATTCAATTATATTCTTCTTTTTATGTAAAAATTAAACTAATATATGCTTAAAGTATACTAAAAATATACACAGTTGGGTGAGTTTTAGTTTTAAGTACTGTTATAAATATTTTACCCGTATTGTACTGTTCAAAAAAAAACTTTAACCATCGAACCATCAATAATTTTGTAAATATTTTACCATTTTTTCATTTGTATAAAATTCCCTTATTAATATGACTTTAAAAAGAAAATTTGGCTCAAATTGTTCGGCTGCTTTAAACCCCCTTTTGAATAAATCTTTTTCAACTTATTAGAAGTGTCGTTGATCTACTTTCAACTTGATTTGCAGTTAGAGAAATGTTTATTTAATAGATTCTTTATTTGAGTTATATTATTTATTTTAAAGATTCATTTTATAAAAAAGGCGGTCTTTAATATATTTTTTATCTTTAAAATTTAAAGTAAATAATGAATTTCATTCTCCATTCTTATGGTAATTAATACATTATTACTTTTTATACATATTATATCTTTTTATTGCTGTGTTACTTTCTTTTTTCCTCGTAACAAAATTTATTTACTTTTTTATTTTAATAAATATTAAGTTATATGAGAAAAATTAAAATGAAGAGTGAAAATATAAATAGTATATGGGACTTGCAAAAAAATTTCACTCTACATTGAAAGATGCTCTTTATTCTATCAAATATATTCTTTAAAATAAAAAATACTATTAGAGAGAAAATTTTTAAATAGACTCAGTCTACTATGTTATCAGTAAACTAATCTAATTATTAAATGATATGTATGCATATTGTATTCACTCCAACTAATGAGAATAATATAATTAAATATATATCAATAAGTGATTGAATTAATTTACGGATAATATGGTAGATAAAGTCTACCTAAGAATTTCTCATATTGGAGATGCTCAGTTTCTCAGTTACCTTCATTCTATAAGAAATATTATTAATACTTCCTCGTACACTTTTTCACTTATAAAATATTATTATTTTATGATAAAAGATAGTATTTTATTTAAAAAATAGATACATATCTTTTTTTTTATTAGAAATATACAGCGAAAAGTATATAAAAAACTATTGATAGCATCCATTTTCATTCTATAAGCGGTACATGTTTTGAAATCCACATGAAAAAAATAGAGAATATATATGTTAAAAAATAAAAAAAATAATTGAAGAAAATAATAAATATTCATCTTACAATTATTATTAATTAATAATATAAGATTAATGATTATAACTCAAAAATATTTCTTATTTTATGGTTAACCATCCGCTCTTGTCACCTCTTTTAAAAATTACTAGTTTTTCATCGCTGTAATTATTATATATTAAATTCATTATTAATCATCATTTATTTTTATATAATTTTTTTTAATTTATTGTATTTTATTATGATATTTTATTCATAGTGAATTAAAAAAATATGCACTATATATAATTATTAGATATTGTACTCATTATTAATTACCATATGGTTCTTATATAATTTTTTTTTTGGTTTTTTGGTGTGGTGTACATTTACCAATTTTCTTACAAACAATTTAATTATTATGCTTATATGCCCTCTTCTGGATATATATATATATATAAAAGAAACTCTTGTTTAACAAATAACCAACGGAAATGATTTTGATTTATTCTAATAAATTCATATAACAAACTTCCAAATCTATTATATATTTTTACAGTATATTCCTAATATTTTTTTTTATTAAATTATTATTTTTTCTTTTTAATATCAATTAATTATTTTTTATTCTTAATAGAATTGAATTTCTAATTAATATTATTAATATTATTTCTTAATAAATTAAATTATTCAATGACAAAATTAACTAGTACAATCAAATTAGGTTTTTGATAAATTTGTCTATTTCGTATTCTCACTTTTATATATAGTATGATGCACAAAACTAAGGTGATATTTGGTTTATGAAAGAGGTAAGGCATATAATAGTTATTTCATGTGGAATAACTATTCTATAATTTTGTTCAAATTTAATAAAATAATAGTTATTTTATGGAATTATTATTCTCTAATTTTGTAGAATAAATATTTTATGATAAAGTAAAAAATAACTATTTTACAACTCAAGCAATACTACTTCCTACTACTATCACCTCAACTATTGTTCATATCAATCACTATTACTATCACAATTTAGTCACCACCACCACTCATCCACTTATAACCGCCATCACCAAAACCACCGCTATTCATCTACCGCCCTCGCTCATTTATCACCCCACCGCTATTTATTAAAATATACTATATTAAATTATAATTTTATTTAAGAATATTTAATTTAGATTATGAACCAAGCATATAATAATTATTATTTAGGAATATATATTCTACTTTTGAAAATTATTATTCTATTCTATACTATTTCATTTCATGAACCGAACATGACATAAGAAATTAGCATTTTCCTTATATATATATATGTGTGTGTGTGTTCACAAATTTGATAACAAATAAATTACGTACCTACATATAAAAGAGAAAACGTGCATGTGGAGAACCCAAGAGAAACAAAATATCACTGAAACATAATCGAAATTATATTTTAATTTGGTTTGTCTGAATTAGTTGATTGGATTCGGATTCAATTTTTAGAATTAATATCAGATATTCGGGTTCATTTAATTAATATATTCTTGAAATTATACCGTGCAATATCTTTTTTTTTTTTTCTCTAAACATTATTTTCTGTCAATATCATAATTCTTGTTACATTTATTGTACAAATCAAGCTAACAGACATAAATAAATAAACAAAGTGAAGAACAAATAGAGGTGTGGGTAGATTTTTAGTATATTACCGAATAAGAAAAAGCCATAAAATTGAAATTAAATTTTAAAAGGAAATTTACTTATGTTTGAAACCAGTGAGCTAATCCAAAATAATAAAAAAATTTCTAGATTTTTGACAAATGAGTTACGAGTATCTCTCTAAGGCGGATTAAACTTTTTAGGTTGATAAGGAGTTAGAAATTTTCTTTTAACAAAGAAAATAATGTGATAACAAATGTTCTGGCCGAACTTATTGAGTAGAATAATTTTCATTGGAAAGCATCACTTTAACGCCCCCTATCGGTTTTGTTTAGAAGCTTTTACCTGTCTGGTCCAAACTTGAAGTAATTGTAGTAGGGTTTTGCTTTTTCTTGTGGATTTTGGTTTGTTGTTCTTGTTGGCTTCGTCTGGTCCAAACTTGGTTTTGTTTCGTTCTCTCTTTGTTAGTCTGTTTGGTTCATTTCTTCCTGAGACAAGGTTCTATTTTGCTATGATGCTTTGTTTAGATTATAGAAAAAGATTTTTTTATCACCGTAATTTTTAATTAAGGTAATTTTTTTCTCATCTTTTTAATATTACTTATAAAAAAAAGCTGATGATGCAGTAATTGCCAATATTGTTGCAACAACCAAAAAATGCTTGTTTTTGGCTTTGTCCATATATAT
>CATIWF010077423.1:0-85578 GCA_949630135.1 Balakata baccata | reverse complement strand
GAGATGAATGACTTAAATATATGGTTATGTTATAGGCTTTTCTTACATGGAGTGATTGATTATTGAATATGCAAATGTGATGTAAATGCAAATGTTAAGTAATGATTGTTGCAAATTGCATATGCATATGGATTTAAAAGGCGTTGTGACTAGCTAAATGGCATTGTAAAGCAAAAGAAAAGGCCTATGGCCCAAACAAATGTTCAAAAGGAAAAGAAAAGGCCTATGGCCTAACAAATGTGCAAATGTTATAAATGATCAAGCTAGCTAGCAAATGCAAATGTTCACATGGAAATCGGGACAGTGTCTGTTTAGCCTGGTCACAACAATAAAAAAAATGACATAAACATAAGCAAATGAAATGTTTACATGAATTAATATTATTTATATTCATATGATATTAATAAATAGAAAGACATGAAAAATGTGTATAAATAATGGTTATTTCTTGTAATTGCGATTGGTTTGGTACTTCAGAAAGCATTTGATAATTATTCTCATTGAGTTGCAACTCATCAAATTGCATCATCTTTCAGGCAAAAAAGAATAATTAGCTCATTTTGGAGGTACATACCATATAGAAGACATGGATCACAGGTCACTGGCCGAACCTCACCAATCTCTCTCCTTGCATTACACATATGTATAGAGACATGTCTTTTGTATTTTAGACTGTATGTCTGTACACGTGTAATATTGTGAATACGCAGTGATGTGATATATATATATATATATATATATATATTATGTATATAGTCAAGCTATTATGATTTGCTGAATTGTTAAATGCAACAAAGTGAAATGTTATATGATTCAAAAAAAATTTTTATTCCTCATTATAAATAGGATTATATTTTATTCTATGCAATACATGATAATATGATATAAGTATAAGTGATAGCCACAAGTATAAAGTATTACAAAAAGTATGCTAGAGAGATTTTACAGAAGTTTGGAAAGGAGAATTGCAAATCGGTTGATACTCTATTGGCTTAAAATGAAAAATTAAGAAGAGAAGATGGGACTGATAAAATTCAAGAGGGAGTTTATTGGAGTCTTATTGGCTGTCTCTTATATTTATCAGCAATAAGACCTGATATCATGTTTGTTGTAAATCTACTATCTAGATTCATACATTCTCCAAATGAATTGCACTTTAAAGCTGCTAAAAGAGTGCTAAGATATGTCAGAGGGTCAGTTGAACATGGAATATGGTATAGAAGTGTTCCAAAGATGGAATTGATCGACTTTAATAATAGCGATTGGGCTGGTTCTTGTGATGACATGAAACGCACTTCTGGATTTGTGTTTTCATTAGGTTAAGAAGTGTTTAGTTGGTACTCAAAGAAGCAAAGTACAGTTGCTCAATCAACTGTTGAGGCAAAGTATATATTTGCTCCTGCTGCAGTAAACCAAGCCATTTGGCTTAGGAAATTGATGAAGGATTTGAAGCAAGAACAAGTTGATGCAACTCAGAATTTTTGTGATAAACAATCAGCTGTAACTATTGTAAAAAATCCAATAGTTCATAGCAAGACCAAGCATATAAAGATCAAATATCACTTTGTTAAAGAAGCTGAAAAAGAAAAAGTAGTTTTGGTGCATTGCAGTTTGGAAAAGCAAAAAGTAGATATTCTCACAAAAACCTTGCCAAGATCAAGGCTTATGCAGCTCAAAGAAGCAATATGCATGTCTAGCAATTGTGTCAAAGAGGAGTAATGAAAGTTGTGACACAACAGCTTTACCTTAAGATTTTTTGCTAAATATTTTGATGTGATATTTTGTATTGTCAAATCTAAATGCAATGCAATGAATGGTTGTGATTAAAGTAAGCTTAGATTAAGTAACAAAATCACAGCTATAGTTATAAGTAGTTGAATGCTTATGTTTTACTCTTTCTATTTATTGTCTTTGTAACTTGCCTATAAAAGGCTTTTGTTAATGAATATTGAGTTTCCTCATTTTATACTTTCTTCTGTGTTAAAAGTCATCATTATGGTTTTTGGCCAGGGAATTTGGGGGAAATATTTCTGAAGCTTAAAATGATTATATTTATGAGAGTACCTTATTGATGCTTATATTATATAGCATTTTTTTTATTGCTACTGAAAATAAATTGGGAAATAATTTACCATCTGATTAAGCTTCTTGATGTATGTTCGAGTAATTGAAATGGGAACCAGCTTCTTACATTGGTTATAGCATAGAAGTTGTGAGTGAAAAACAGTAGCTGCAAGCCTGGGTATTGCAATGGGGGCGATTTAACTTTTTAACCTTTTTCAGGGCATGAAGAGCATTGTAATAGTAGGCATAGATGGTGAATTTAGTTGTAAAATGTGCATGCATAAGGCATTGAGTAGAAGACGCAGGTGACAACATGTCAAAGCTGAAGAAGCCAATAAAATCTGAACACAGGATATGACTACCTAGTTCATCCTCTTTTTTTCCAGCCTTTTCAACACTGCCGGCTTTGTTTTACTATTGGCAAAGCAACCCGATGGAAATAGTAGTTACCAGTTAGGTCAGTTTCACATGAAAGTCGATAATTCACTCTCCAATATTAGGTGACCACGTGTACCTTTGTTTATCACTTTTTTTTTTGTTGCTTTTTAGTTTCTTTCTTCAAGAGTATTTCCTTTGTACATGAACAGTCCGTCCACTGTGTGAGAAGAAGTCAACTTCAACGCCAAAGTAAAGCATGATTTATCAGATTTCACCAAAAAAATTTTATAGCTCCTGCCTCTTCTGAATTATTTTTGAGTGCTGATATAAAGTCAGGCAAGGAAGCTAAAGGTCCATTCCTTTAGCTGAGAGCATGTCTGTGGTTGGGGAAGCAGTTTTATCTGCTTTCTTTCAGGTGTTGTTTGATAGGTTGACTTCTCCTGAATTGCTTAAGTGCGCACGCCAAGAGAAAGTTTATGCCAAATTCAAGAAGTGGGAGAAAATACTGCTCAAAATACATGCAGTTCTTCATGATGCAGAAGAGAAGCAGCTGACTAACCAGTTTGTGAAGATTTGGCTATCTGAACTTAGAGACTTGACTTATGATATCGAGGACATATTGGATGAATTTGCCACAGAAGCTGCGCAGCGAGGATTGATTGTTGAACCAGAAGCCGAAACAAGTAAGCTACACAAATTCATCCCCACTTGCAACAGTCTCATTCCAAGTAATACTGTGTTTAGAATTAGGATGGGATCCAAGATGAAAGGGATCACAACTAGATTGCAAGAAATTTCAATTCAGAAAAATGACCTCGAATTGAGAGAAAATGTGGAAGGGAGCTCTACCAAAGTAAGAAAAAGGTTGCCTTCAACTTCTTTGGTTAATGAAGCTCAAATTTTTGGTAGGGAAAGAGACAAGGAGGTTATTCTTGAATTATTGCTGAGGGATTATGATAGAAAAATCTGTGTGGTTGCAATAATAGGCATGGCTGGGGTGGGCAAGACTACTCTTGCACAACTCATCTACAATGACAACAAAGTGGAAGATTGTTTTGATCTGAAAGTTTGGGCTTGTGTATCTGATGATTTTGATGTTTTAAATGTGACGAAAATAATCCTAGAATCAGTCACACACAGAACAGTTAGCGTTAGCACCAATTTAAATTTGCTTCAGGGTAGACTACAAGATATACTAACAGACAAGAAGTTTCTGCTTATTCTAGATGATGTTTGGAATGAAAACTACCATAATTGGGATGTCCTTTGCAGTCCTTTCAGAAGTGGAGCACCGGGGAGTAAAATAGTTGTCACAACTCGCAATGAAGGTGTTGCATCAATCATGGGTTCTGTTGCAGCTTACCATTTAAAGGAGTTGCCATATGACAGTTGTTTGCCTTTGTTCTCTCAACTTGCATTGAGAAGTAACAACTTTGATGCCCATCCATACCTAAAAGCAATTGGTGAGGGAATAGTGGCAAAATGTCAAGGCCTACCTTTGGCGGCAAAGACACTTGGAAGTCTCTTGCATACTAAAGTAAGCCAGGACGAATGGGAAGATGTACTTCACAGCAATATATGGGACTTACCAGAAGAGCAAAGCAGTATTCTTCCTGCTCTCAGGTTGAGCTATCATTATCTGCCTTCACACTTGAAGCAGTGTTTTGCTTACTGCGCAATATTTCCCAAGGACTCTGAGTTCAGCAGGGAGGAGTTAGTTCTTCTATGGATGGCAGAAGGTTTCTTGCAACAACCGAGGGGAACAAAGCGAATGGAAAATTTGGGTGCAAAGTACTTTGATGATCTATTATCGAGATCTTTGTTTCAGCAATCAAGCCGAAACAATTCACGATTTGTAATGCATGATCTGATCAATGACCTAGCTCGGTACGTTGCTGGAGAGGCCTGCTTCAGGTTGGAGGATAGGTTGGAGAGGGTGCAGAAAGCTCGCCATGTGTCTTACACTCGTCATCGGAATGAAGTCTTCAAAAAATTTGAGATACTCTATAAAGCTCAAAGCTTGAGGACTTTCTTACCTCTACCAGTTCATATGGCTGTTAGCTGGCGAAATTTTTACATGACAAGGAATCTACTATTTGAGTTGCTGCCAAGATTAAGACGGTTGAGGGTGCTTTCCTTGAGTGGTTATTGCATAAATGCGGTCCCAGATGCAATTGGTCAGTTAAAACACTTGCGTTACCTTGATCTTTCTCACACTTTGATCACAACCTTACCTGAATCTGTGAATGCTCTTTGCAATTTACAAACTCTGATCTTGCATAGTTGTGGTGCTCTTTCAAAGTTGCCTGCAACGATTGTGAACCTCGTTAATCTGCGTCATCTAGACATTACTAATACAAAACAATTGCTAGAGTTGCCATTTCGAATGGGTAAACTGACAAATCTCCGGACTTTGTCAAAATTTATTGTGAGGAAATGCAGCGGATCAAAAGTAAGAGAGCTGAGGGACATGTTGCGTCTCCGGGGGACACTAGCCATTACCGGCTTGCATAATGTGGAAGACATCATTGATGCTGGGGAAGCAAACTTACAGTATAAGCAGGATCTTGAAGAGTTAGTTATGGATTGGAGCAGCAACGTTGAACTTCAAAATGTAAGGGATTACAGAATGGAAATGAATGTACTTGAAATGCTTCAACCTCACAAGAACCTGAAAATTCTGAAGATCGAATTCTATGGGGGCATAGCATTTCCAAGTTGGATTGGGCATCCTTCATTCTCCAAACTTTCAAGCTTAACACTTAAAAACTGTGCAAATTGCTCATTATTGCCATCACTTGGGAAACTGCCATTTCTTGAAGATCTGTTCATTGAAGGCTTACAAAGTGTAAAAAAAGTAGGTCTTGAATTCTACGGGAAGGATTTTTCCTCTGTACCTTTCCCATCCTTGAAGACATTAACTTTCTGTGATATGTTAGAGTGGGAGGACTGGTCTTCTACAATTGCAGAAGAAGCTTTTGATAGTGAATTCCCCTGCCTCCATGAGCTTTACGTAAAGAATTGTCCCAAGCTGATAAAGAGATTGCCGAACCACTTACCCTCACTTGTAAAACTTGACATTAGTAAATGTCCATTATTTGAAGTTCAGCTTTCTAGATTTTTATCTCTGAATGACTTGAGTTTGGAAGACTGTAATGAGATGGCAGTAACGGAAGTAGCTGCTGTAACCACTTCTTCACTCACTAAATTGAAACTTCGGAGCATTACAAATGTTAGCCAATTTCCCGAAAGACTTAAGCAAAGCTTATCAGCACTTAGAGTTATGCACATCGATAGTTGCAGTGAACTGACAACTTTGAGGCCAACTGGAGTTCAAATGCTATCCAGTACACTTGAACAACTGGAATTATTTAACTGTAGTAACTTGAAGGAGTTGCCAGATGATTTCTTCAGCTTTCCATTGCTCTCAGACTTGAAGATCAAGCGATGCGCAAATTTTGTTTCTTTTCCAGAGCGAGGGTTTCCATCCATGCTTAGACATCTCACCGTTGAAGAATGTGAAGCACTAGAATGCCTACCTGATGGATTGATGATGCACAGGAACAACGAAAGCGAAAATGTTTTTTTTCTTGAGACCTTGGAAATTATTAAATGTCCATCTTTCAAATCTTTCCCAAGGGGTGAGTTACCAAGGAGCTTAAAGGTACTTAAGATTTGGGATTGTGAGCAGATGGAATCACTTCCAGGAATGATATTGCAGAACAACATCTCACTTGAGTGCCTTAGTTTGCGGAAGTATCCAAATTTGAGAACCTTACCTGAATGCTTGAATTGCCTTACTCATCTAATTGAACTGCATATAAGCTATTGTGCAGGTCTAGAGTCATTCCCAGAAAGAGGCCTGCCTGCTTCAAACCTGAGAAGGTTTTATGTCTTCAATTGTCTGAATCTTAGATCCTTGCCTGACAACCTGCAAAGTTTCACAGCACTTCAACATTTAGGAATATCTACTTGTCCTGGCCTTGTATCCTTTCCTGAAGGTGGGCTTCCCACCAACTTAAAATCAATTCGGATCAATAATTGCGAGAATCTCCCACCACGCCTATCTGAGTGGGGATTGCACAGACTCCTTTCCCTCGAGGACTTGACTATTTCTGGTGGATGTCTAAGTTTGGTGTCTTTCGCACAAGAAATTCGGCTTCCTGCAGCTCTCACCCATCTTCGCATTGGGAGGCTTCTCAATCTGGAGTCTTTATCTGCAGGGCTCCAACATCTCACCTCACTTGAGGTATTAGAGATCACAGAATGTCCTAAGCTCCATTGCTTGCCAAAAGAAGAGTTGCCTTCCACTCTTTCTGTCCTAGAAATTGAGGACTGTCCTATTTTGAGAAGAAAGTTATTGAAGAAGAAAGGAAAATATGCGTCTATTATAGCCAATGTCCCTCGTGTGGAGATAGATGAAGTTTTAATCCAATGAATCTTAAGCGTTGGAACAACTGACTTTTCCTAGAAATTCTAAAATTTCAGTTTGCTTTTTTACTTTTGATATGTTGCTGTCAAAAGCAACTTCATGCAGATTTTTAAGTTGTTCAAGTTGAAGCATATAGTTATAAGCATGGGATTCCATGTTTTCTTGTACTAGTTTAGAGCAGACATTAACTTGCTGCCCTTGTAACACTATATGCCCATTTAATATTACCTTTCGAAAAAGCATTTTTTGGAAAAAAAAATTATATTTTCAAATATTTTTTAATTTTTACAGTTATTTTTGGATCAAAGTAGGTAAAAAAGATTTTTTTTTAAATCTGTTTTTTTTTAAAGCAGATTTAAGAAAAATAATTTATAAAAAATTTTAATAAAACCAGTCAATTAAATAAAGAAAATTTAAAAAACATGTTATTAGAACAATTAACAACAATTACAAACGCTATATATATTGAAGTCAAATGGAGAAGAATGTATGAACATTCCAGCATTAATTTCATTTTATCTAAAATCCATAAAAGATCTTTCCTATTTTCTGCCCTGTTTTAGACAGCAAGATTTTCTACTTAATTTTTCTTATTACTCTTGAGTTTACATTAACCATGGGAATTTTGTCTTGTTCAAAGAAGGTTAGCCACTGTAGAACCTCTCATTAATTTCTTCCTCATTCTATTTTCTAAACGAATTTATACTTGCGCCACTTTGATGTCCGCTTCTGAATCCAACTGCAACCAAAGTTTGCTATTCTACGTGTAGTTTTCACCTAATTTCTCTCTTTTCTGTTTTTCTTCTTATATTTTCTTCTCATTTTTACTTGTCTTGGTCAACAATTTTCCTTTTCCTCTAAATTTGACGGGAAAACTAGCAGCAGCTAGGCTTTGAGATCATCAGGCTTCTATTGCTTTGGTATACACCAGATTTCATGTTTTCTTTACAGTTACAACTGCTTACAAAGATCTACTCTAAATGTCTGAATAATGAATATGCTGATTGATTTGCAGAGCAACCAAAGCTTGCTGAGTCTCAACCGAAATCATACACTGTTTATACATCATGGATGGTAAAATTAAAATATCAAATTATTCGTCTCTCTCTCTCTCTCTCTGTGGTAAAATATTTGTGGACAGAAGGAATTCCACTGCTTCCCATACAAAAGTTACAGTGACACCTATTTCTGCCGTTGCTGTTGAACTGCATATTCCAGGGAAAAAATGTTCAAAAATCTTAACAGCCTTTGCGTTGGAGAGAACCTTGCAGATTCAGGAAAAAAAGCGCACTTACTGATCAGAAACTATGATTTACCATTAACTTGAATACTGCCAAATCTTTGATAGCAGTATATGTTGCAGGATGGTTCTTGATGTTCTATACTATCCTCTCATATTTGCATAAAGTATTAGTTTTTCCTTCGGGCCAATGTTTCACATGAAATTCCTTCAACAATAAATGAAGGATGGAAACAGCTGTTTATGCTCATCTTAGTCGGGCTGTTCAGTACACATTCAACCAGTTAAACCTGCATAAATTGTCATTGAGGTTTAATATAAATTTGGAGAAGTGCCAATTTAGTGAGCAAAGATAAATTGCACATAAAGAAGTAGGATTAATATTTAAACAGATATCTGATCACAAAAGAGCATTTGGAAAGGAAAACCTTCTCCATTCCCATTTGCCGAAGATGACTCAAGATCCCCGCAAAATCTGGAGGAGGTGGACAAGAGAAGTGTATTTCTTTCCTTGTCTGTGGATGCATAAACCTAGATAACAATGGGCAGAAATAACCGTTCCAGCATCAAGTAAAAGCATTTTGCAGAAAAATGAAACTTACAATGGCCTTACCCAAGAGCCAGAGCATGTAGACAAGGCCTTTCTAATTCTGAAAGCATTAATGAAAGTTGATGGTCACAGCTACGGAGGATTCTAGGCCTAAGCAGTGACAAAGCCATGCTTCTAGTACCACCATACACCTCATCACCTAATAGAGGAATTCCAATATACTTTGCATGTGCACGAATCTGCATTGGAAAAATCAACAAAGGGGAAGTAAATAAAAATTCATGATGTCAGAAACTTAAATCAACCATACAAAAATAAAACAAGCACCAGATCACCAAGATTCATTTCAAATAATCCTATTATTTACACTTCTAAACAAAGTTTTCATTTGTTTGGGCCAAAAGGAAAAAAGGAACCTTGGAATCTAAACAGATTTATCATTTATTTGGGCTACAAAAAGGAAAAAAAAGGACCTTGGAAAACTTATTATTATTATTATTATTTCCACATTCTTTTTCGATCTATAGGTTGAATGTGACATCTTATCCCACCTTTTTTTCTTTGTGCTCGTATGTGTGTGTCGAGGTGTGGGGTTTCTAGTTCAATGATATTAACGTACAGAAGTGCTACATTTTCTGAATTATAAACCATCAGTTTTGTCTCTAAGTAGCTGAATTTTATATTCTATTGATGTTAACCATTGTTGTTGAGAAATCCCCATTTCATGTTGATCTTCAACAATTGTCACTTTTTCCATAAGCCTTAAAAGATTTATTCTCTGGCAGACTCATTAATTAGTCTCTAATCATGTATTTAGACCAATTATGTATTTAGAAACATATTCATTTCTAGGTATTGAAATTTGAAACTGCAATTCTTCTAGATTACATGGCTAATTACATAAGAAATTTACCCTTATTGTGCTTCAATGGGAAATATATATATATAGCGTCCAATCAGTTAGGTTAGGACTTATGAGTACCTGGTGAGTACGTCCAGTTTCTAATCTCCATTCGACCAATGCTGAACCACCACCAGCAAGTACTTCAATTACTTTATACCTGATAAAAGTTTAACGAAATTAGCAACACAACTGAACTTGAAAAGCTTCCAGCCTTATAAAAGGTACCAAACAAATGATGAGTACATCCATGAGCCTTGTACCTTGATTGAAAGTAAATTTTATTTGCAGGTATGTTGCATTAACATGGTCTTGGAAGAGGTTCCCAATTTCTTTGCAGGTTCCTTTGGCAATGAGGTTTCACCAAGGTTTAAGACATGTTACAGTACTTAGGTGGATATGGTTGAATGAAGCCAAAAGATGATTACAAAATCTACATGCAACCCCAAGAATAAGCTGGATTAAGTATCTTTCAGCCGGAAGAGTCGATAATTGAATGACAGAAGGCATAGGGATGTGCCATCAGTATGGCCTAAAACCAGGTGGCAGCAAATGAATTGGTAAATAAAGCCTTCCACAGAAGAAACTTTTCACGAAATTAAAAATTTGGCACATGAGACATTTATTATTAGTGACAGAAAAGAGGTTGCTTGGGTTTTGAGAAGTAATCATGGATGAAATGGCCATGGAAGAATATTTGAGGCCGATGTTTCCGTGAGTGAAGATGATGAGGTTGAAGACAAGGAAGGAGCAGAAGCGGAATTAGGAGGAAGAAAAGAGTTACCTTTTTTTTAGCTATGATGCCACATTAAAATGGTGAGAAGGTGATGTTCCAATATCATGTTATATATATTAGAGTAGTACATAAGATATACACAAGAAAATATAAAGATAATACAGATAGACTCCTGCCCTTATAAATAAGATGAGCTGCCATCAATGAAAATTTAAATCCACAACATATCGTAGCCTCTCTAGCCTTTAGAGATGAACAAGATTTTCATGTTTATGGAGAAAACATTTGCATTCTAACTGATTTTTCTTCTCATTTTCAGCTCCTTTCAAACTTAGAATGATATAACGCACCAAAAGGAAGATTGAAAAAGGAAAAAAAAAAAGAAAGTATTTAGCCCCATAAGAACAAAATGATCTTATGCATCCAACTGAGATTAGATCACTATCATGACAAACAAAGTGAATGAGGATAATAATCACCTACTAGCAGCATGACGAACCTGTCCCTGCTTAATTGGTCCAGGTATAGCAGCCATACGAATTCTGTTATTCACATCACGACCAATGGGGATGTCAACACGTCCAGTCAATGCAGAAGGCACTCCGGAAGTAAGACTAATATAAACTCTCTGGATAGTGTGTTGCTTGAATTGTTCAGACAAATGAGCATGAGCATGTTCATCCTGCCATTAATGAATAATACGCATATGAATTGGCAGAAGCCAGAAGGCATTGTTGCTAGAAACCCAAATCAACAATTGAATCTACAGGGAATAACATCAACTGGATGTACAAAATTCTGATGTTTCATTTTATTCTTTGATGGGGTGGAGTAGTGCCGTGTCTCATTACCTTTGCAACAACAAGCAACCCACTAGTGCCTTTGTCCAACCTGTGAACTATCCCAGGGCGAACAGAAGCTGCACATAGGCTAGAACTAAAACCTTCATCATCAGAAATATCTACATCTAAAAGAACTTCCTGGCTTGAGACTGCTACTGTTGGAAGATTGCAGTGATGAAGTATACCATTTACAAGTGTGCCAGTTGGATTACCGGGTGCTGGATGAACAACCTGCATAATGAATAGTGCCATATTCAGTGTCCAGATTTCCATCCAAGTCTACATCAGAATTCTGTTATCCAATAAAATATTAGGATGAACAACCTGCATCACATAATAAACACATGCCATATTATGTGTTTAAATGCGTTAGCAGTGTTTTGTAAAAATTCATGTGCTTGCTATCCAATAAAATTTTGTGAGTTTGTTTGGTTTATCAAATTTGTGTTGTTTTAGGCAATTATATTCAACGTTAATTGCCAACAAAAAGTAAGCAATTATATTCAACGTTAATTGCCAACAAAAAGTAACATATAACATTCAGCAGAAGAACAAGTTGAATAAGTTTTTACCAAGTGCGGAGGCTTGTTAACAACAATTAAGTGCTCATCTTCGTAGACTATATCCAAAGGAATGTCCTCAGGTTCAGCCCTCAAGGGTTGCAGCTCCGAAATTGTGCAGGTGACCTTATCCCCAGCCTTGATATTGTGTGAAACCTGCTCAAAAATGAGTTTAGTTCAAAATTGTGCATTGACCAAGAACCCTGGAAGAAACAAATTGAGTACACAGCAGAAAATGAAAAATTAGGGCATGACTCATTTTACAGAGAAAAAAAAACAGTTGAATCATCCGAACTTTAGTTAAAAAATGAGGTTGATTATCAAATGCAATCATCAAATAAAAGAAGCATATGATCCAGAGAGACTAACAATAAGAAAATCAAGAGAGAGGTAACTGACCTTATCAATGATCCTGCCATTAACAGCAACGAGACCAGATTTAATACTTGACTGTACACGAGCTCTACTGATGCTAGAAATGCGAGAAGAGATCCAAGAATCAAGCCTGAGTTTTGGAGCTTTGGCATCTACAGTTTCCTCTAGAGTTAGTCCACCATAATTAATCCTTTGGTTTTCGTTGTCACATGAATTCGAACGAGCTTTAAGGACCCTAAACAGTACCTTACAAGGAATTCGTGCAGGTTTTCGAGAAAAAGATTGAATTGCTATCGAGGACGGAGCTATACAGCATGATGATGCAGAGTAGAGGCTAAGCGTCATCTTCTCAGATGAGAAATTGCTATTTCCCTCCCATTTATTTATTGGCATAAACAATATACAGCCGCTTTAATTTGTCAATTTTTTTGAAATTTTCTCTTTGATTTTTTTTTTTTTTCTTCTTCTTGAATATCACCTCAAAAAAAAAATTATTAGTTATAATTTACTAATGTGGTTGTCTATTCTAGTAATTTGTACTCCCGCTGTCATGCCAATAAATTATAGTTAATTATCTTAATTTTAAAAATTTTTAGAGAATAAATTAGATAAAAAACCGATTAAATAGAAAAATTGATGGACTTGATATGTGTTATGCCCTATTTATATTTTGACAAAAAAAATAATTTTATTGATTTAAACTAGTAATATATTGATAGAAATATAAATACAATATGCTAAAAACTATAAAAAATGAAACAATAAAAATATTCATAGCACCCAAATTAATAGCATAATAAATCGATCCAATATTTATACATTTAAAAATACTTAGGACTCCAATTCTGTAACATATTGACAATCATAATCTGATTTATTATTTTTGTCGAATTGATATGTTTTATTCGTCTAAATCACTCACAAAAATGAAATGTCACATTAATACAAAAATAATTTCATTGATTTAAACTAGTAATATATTGATGGAAATATAAATCCGCTAAAAACTGTAGAGGATGAAACAATGAAAATATTCATAGTACCCAGATTAATAGAATAATAAATCGATCTAATGTTTATACATTTAAAAATACTATAGTAACTAAAATACTTATGACTCCAGTTCTGCAACATATTTACAATCATAATCTGATTTGTTATTTTTGTTGAATTGATATGTTTTGTTCATATAAATCACTCACAAAAATGAAATGTCACAATAATACAAAAAAAAAACCAATGTCGCAATAAGACGATGAAATCACGAAAAACAAAATAATCAAAATAAATTTATATTTATATGAAATAACAATTTATTTTATAAATAAGTTGATAGAAAAAAGTGTAAATCACAATTTTTTGTTTTGTAACATTAAAATTACTAAAATTTATAAATTGTTGCAGAAAAATAATTGCTGACCAATTTTGACAAATTGTCAGTTGGAAAACTCATATTTTTTTGATTTGTTGAGATATAATAGTATCACAACTTTACAATTAGTTATTTTTAATTATATTTCTAAACAAATTGTAAAAAAGTTATCATCAATAATGGTATCACAATACCACCATTAGTTACATTCAACCACACTTTTTTTGCAACTCTTTAGTAAATGTAGCTAAAAGTGATTAATGGTGTAGTTTTGATATCATTATAATTCAACAAATTCACAAGAAATAAGTTTTTCGGCTGATAACTCTTTAAAATTGATCGGTAATGACTTTTATGTAATAATTTATAAAATTTAATAATTTTAGTATTATAAAATAAAAAATTGTAATTTAGTTGTGCAAGTAATACAAAATCCTATGAATATAATTATGCCGTCGTATCAAGCTAAAAATGGTAAAAATTGACCTCCTTATTTGAAGAAGATAGATGACTAATGGAAGCTATGATTTCTTTTTCGCATCATTTTTTCGAAAAAAAATAAAAAATGATTTATTTTATATATTATTGGACATAGAATAGTTTCTTTATTAATTTGTTTTTCTTTTTTTTTTTGCAACATAGTTTCATAGCTTTGTATTTTTTTTTTCAACCATTTAATAATAAGATTAAATTTTCATTTTCAAATTTTAAAAATATTCTATTCATAACCTTAAACATAAATATATTTTATATTAATATCAATTTCCCATTACTAAATATTTGGCTAAAGATAAGTAGAGGCGCGTAACCGGTTCTAATTAAACCGAATATTTTAATAAGAAAAAGACAATCAAATTGAGTTGAAATGTTAACATTTCAATTAGAGTTTTATTGTTTTAGTTCGATTTGACAAAGTAACAAAACATGTTATTAAATCGACCAAACTGTGTCGAACCCAAAATTTCATTGTAATCCCTCTAATAAATATGAGCCTATCCGAACTATAATCGGGTTGATTCGATTATCAATTTAATTCGGTTTGCGCATCCTTCAATTGGTGATAAGCGAAAAGACTTTTCATATCATATTATTATGAATTTATGGTCACTAAATGTGTCTATGCATAGAAAGTTTCATAGATACATATATATTCGTCAACAAAAGAAGGAACAAAGAAATTTCAAGACAACTTCAACTTCGCTGTCAAGCCGTGGGTTTTGTAGAGTAAAGCCCTCAGGTTTTGTAGTGTCCTGATTTCCAAAGAATGATAAGTAGTTCTAGATTTTGAACAAAGGATGTTTGGAGTTCAAGTTTTCTCGTCTTTATTCGTTAATATTGGTGGGAATTTAATATTTTTGTAGCAAATGTAAAAAAATGACTACCTTTTGTTGTATAGTTTACTGAACTTCCTAAGGAAAAAAAAAATGTTAGCATGTTCTTGTTTTTTTTTTTTTACATACAAGTTTCTGCATTAATACAAAGGATAGGGGCTTAATTGTAAAAGATTAAAAACAATAGAAAAATTAGGGACTTAATCTTGCATTTTGCCACTAGATAAACATTAATTATATGCAAAAGCATATTCTATGTAGATCATCTCAGTGCAGTTAAGGTTAAATTCTTGGGCAGATTTTCTGAATGTGGCTGTAATAATGAACTGCCATAGGGCAAAGAAATTGAGTTGCAAAAATCTTGGAAGAGAAAGAAAACATAATTTTATCAGCTCAAACATCAAGAAAACAAGGCACCCTCATCCTAGTTCTCATCTACCTTAAAGAAATTTCTCTGGTGATTGAATAATTAGCTCAGCATATGTTTGTTCACATGAATGGTTGATGGTTTTAGTCCCTCAAATTTCAGTTTTTGAAGGTTTAATTTTTGTGTGCTTCTTCAACATTCTAATATTTTATGAAAGGTAGTTTCTCTGAAACTGAAGTTGACGACTGAGTTTCTTCACAAAGTAGCCTGTTTTTGAAAAATCGCAATCAAACAAATGGTTTTGCCCTTTTGGGCATAACTCTATAATAATATATATAGAATTTAATGATACACGAATTTAAACATTTCACATTAAATCAAGCTACTCTATAAAAAGGGTATATAGCAAGTTAGATCTACATTGCAACTCACCTGAATAGATTCATCTATCCTCTTGAGAAGAAATTTGGTTTCAAACCTCAGTCTGAACAGGAGAAGTACGTTGTGCTGTTGTGCCTTCGATAATCCACATTTCAGGATCAGGCGCTGTTTAATAGCGTATTCCTTCCATTTCAGTTGCAAACATTTTGGTAATTAATATTCTTTTCTTGTAAAACATGGAAGCATTATATCCTGCAGCAGAGTACTTGTACTATCCACCTGCAGCAGGGAATAGTGGAGCGAAATTGAATTTTGGCTACTTCATAGGAGGAGGATCCACTGTTGCAGTTCTCTTACTATGGGGTGTCTATGCCTTCTACAAGAAATACAATGTCTCCATTGCCTGCAAATGCACAATTTCTAATTCCAATTTGCCTGACTTGGAGTCCCAGCTGTAACTCATTAGCATATAATTTTTTTTTTTTTTTTTGTGATACATTTGCATAAGAATTTGATTCACCTATGTGTTTTATGAATAAAAGTTCATTTATTTTTAGTGCCTTCTTTTCTCCTTTTTTTTTAATTCATTTAAGAATGAGAGAAACTGGCCAATGCCATGTCAAAACTCCCTTCAATCTATTTATACTCTTGAGATTTAACATATTGTAAAATATAATAAAACAAAGAGAGTCGATTGTATAATTTTAAATCTCATAAAGTAGTAATACAATATATCAAACCTTCTTAAGTATTAACTCTTATACAGTAGGTTGTGTTGGCTAACGCCATTAAAAACAAGACAAGGTTATAGTAAAACTCAAAATATCATTCCAAAAATTAAAACACAAACAATCTAATTAAGGTTCAAGTTGCCTCAGCAAAATCCATTAATGTCATTGTAATGTAGCTTCCACCAAGTAGGTTCTCCCTGACACGCAGGGATTTGGCTCCACTACACCTACAAAATAGTTGGATTGAATTATCATCGGCATATTCAAAAAAAAAAAAAAAAAAAAGAACTTCTGTGGTGCACCTGGTGTAAATTACATCGGGAGCTTTAAGACTATTAGATCATCAACTTTTAATTTCAACCATTCATTATCAATAGATGAGATTAAAAGTTTATAATCCAATAGTTTTAAAGCACCTGGTGTAAATTACACCGGGTGCACTATAGAATTCCTAAAAAAAAAAAAAATGTTTTCAAACAAAAATATTAGAAACTTAAATAGCAAGATAACTTAGAGATTTCCGGTAGTTTCATGAATGAATGCATTGACCCCAAGTAGGTTCCCCAAGAAAAAGGGATTTGGGATCAACCACACCTCAAATACATGGATATCCATCCTTGCCATCAATTTGTTAGCCGATTCAAATACAAAACAACCATTTCAAAAGAAATTAAAAGGCTCAAAATTGAAACAGCTCTATCAATCAAGAATTGCAACATTTCATAAATATTGCAATTTGGTACCAATTTTTAATTTTCGGCATTGGAAAATGACATGACATGTCATATCATTCTATTATCCAACATAAAAATACACTCAAATTGCGACATTTTCAAAAATTAAAGAAAAATAAATTACAAAAAGAAAAATAAATTACAAAAAAGAAAATAATATATCCAATCGTTGCCGTTTTGAATGTATTTTTATAAGAGAATAAATCCGATGTAGATAATAGAGTGACGTGACATGCCATAACATGACATTTTTCCAGTGTCGAAAATTGAAGATTGATACTAAATTATAACATTTATGAAAGGTTTGTCATAAAATAAAATGTAAAGTGAACATAAAATAAAATGTGAAAATTCGTACAAGAACAAGAAAGGATACTAACTATAGTTCAGAGGATATTTAACACAAAACAAGGAAAAAAACCTACCGAAAAATTACCACATCACCAAGTGAAAACTTGTATTTGCCAAGGCAAAACTTCTCCACTAAAACACGGTCATCTGCAGTCAAACAAATTAGTCAGCGATGAGCGGCTGTCAGTGGAGGTGATGTGAACGAAGCCGGCTGGGCAGCAACAAATGCGGAATCTGAAGCGCAAGCAGTGTGGATGATGGTCAGTGCTGAGAAGGCTGGCGAGATTATTGATAGGGAAGAGGACAGCTTTGTCATTTGCTTGAGATTTACACTATGCTTGGGGTAAGCATGGAGAAGGGAAGCGAGATTTTTTTAACTTAAAATAAACGAGCCAATTCCAAAGAACCCTATGCCAATTTTTCAAATCAGCAACCCAATTTGAAGCACAAATTAGATGCCAACAGAAAAGCACATAGACTTAGTCAGAAAAAAGCATTGGCAACTTCCATTAATATTACTTGCTAGTGAAACAGAGACACCGAGCAATTTGATCATTAGAGATTCAGAAAATTATAAATCAAAAGAAAAATAGTTTACACTTGCAGGATCTCCATATATAGAATGGACAGCAGTTTCTTCACTTCACGATTTACAAAACCACAGTTCCTACAGAACCAAAAATAAACAAGTATATCAACCACCCCCCAATAAACAAAAATGGCGATGGCTGGCTGCGGCGAGAGGGAGAGGAGACAGACACAGTTAATGCTTATACACTGAGGATGTTTTTGGAAATGTACATAATATATATTATTAATATAAATGTTTTTGTCCCAACAAAATGTAACATACAGGGGCGGGAGTGTTCGAATTGCGGTTAAAGAAACAGATTAGGTACTAGGCAAAGGAGACTGACTTTAAAAATATATATTTAAAGAGCTATACATGCAGACGAAAGAATTTGAACTAAAAGCCTCATTCGAGTACAAATGTTCATGCCGCTTGAACTAAACTTCGGATACAAAATTTTTTAATATTATATTAATTCTTAAAAAAAAAAGACTTTTTTTCAAGGTTGCATCTGAAAATTATTATTTTTAAAATTAAATAATAATAATAATGTTAATCAGAACTAAAAGCGATTTTTCAAATACAATATCAAACAGAGCAACAATCTATTTTATTTTGGTTTATATCAGAGCTCAAAAGCTTCCCACTTTCTGCACTAGCAAAAAATAGAACTCATTCATCAAGCTTTTCTTTATATGCAACAAAATGCAAAAGACACCCACTAAGGAATAAGCAAATGATAAAATATGAAAACCTGAGCAGAACTGGAAAACGCCATCAGTATATATATGTATATATAGTTGCCATCAAGTATTTAGAAACACATTTCCCATGAAAACTAGATATAACAAGAACCAGAAGTACCAGAAATTTAAAAAAGAAAAAAAAAAATCCAATCAACAATCATTCAAAGTCATCAACTAGAATGGACAACTGGTTCTCTTTTACTGCAAAAGTGAAAGTTCTACACCTTCTCTGCTTGGTTTAACTGAATGTCATGTTTTCAGCTTCACCATCTAACTTTAAACTCTAGCCCTCTTTCCACTGCAACCTGGACATTTGTACTGCTTGATGTGCTCAGCCTTTGCAGGTGTAATCTTCACACACTTGCCATGGAACCATCTCTCACATATATCACAGCAAATCCAGAATTCATCAGTACCGTAGCTTTCTCCACATGCGCCGCAAGTAGCACCTTGTTCATCGTCTTCCTCTTCCGCGCTTTCTTCATCCTCCTTGGGTGGTGGAGACATCTTTACTGCCTTGGTCTGAGGTTCGGATTGCCGAGATTGCTTGAAGGCCCCACATCCAAGCAGCAAAAGATTAAACCTTCATATGCCAATGAATGAAAGAAAAAATGGAAATGAATTAGGAACTAAATGCAACTAACTTCTTCTTTTACCATTTTCCCACTCAGTTTGTTTTTGCTGCTGTTGTTGTGATTTGCAGATTGGTCCTTAGATTGTTTCACATTTCCTGACACAACTTCAAAGATTGTCGGGAGTTCATTTATCATCTGAAAAAGCCTCTTCCTGTCAATTAAATTCCAACTGCTATAAGAATTGCATTCTTGCATTTTTCTTAATCAGAACAAAATGTCAGCACCTGAAGTGAGAATTATTAATGGACCAATATTTGCTTTGTAATTTAAGCAATCTGATCTAGTAGTGGCTTTCCGCACAATAAAACAATAAAGAACATAGTCAATACTTCTTATAGCATTAAAAAAATTACAGAAGGAAGAATCAGAGGCAAGAGGACAAAATCTGATATTACAAAGAGGCAGCTAATGCTTAAAATCATTATTATCTTAAAGTAAAATATGGCCAATCAACATAGTGGTAGATTTTTCCCCAATGAAGACATTCGATGAATATCATAGTATGGCTGCTGTAAGCAGTCAAAGACAACTATGATATAAATGAGATGCAGCCAGAATGCACCATGAGAAGATAGCCAAATGATTAGCTAGGATGCATAAAATGGTTTTTAGAATATATCACATTTCAATGGCTGTCTTCGCAGCACAAATGTTTGCATCCATAAGCTGCATTACATGTGTATCATATTTTCATGAGCAGCCTCAGAACCTGAGTATGCAAGTACTTCAACAGGAAAATCAAGATCATATCACAGCATCAATACCCTGAGAAATGGACTTCTAAAAGTTTCAATCATTATATGGAAGTGTGTTTTTTTAATTGAGAAGTTAGCACAAACTATACATATGGGACAGAATGACCTTTCTCAAATTGCTATCCAACAGTGATTTCTGAAAATTAAAAGGAAAAAATGCTTATAGATTTCTAATCTCATGGGAAAATTCTTTAGTATAGCAATATATTATTGAAACAGCCTAAGGAGGAACAACCACACCATTAAACATCTATAACCAACCTTGGGAAAAAAGTGTACAGGTTGCAATCAAGAGAACTGCATATAAAACAGCAATTCTGAAACTCATATTAATCCTTAACTAAACTAACAAAACTCTACACAACGCATAGAAAAAGAAATTTTATTGGCAAAAAAGGAGATAACAAGATGAAAGATAAGGGATTAATATAAAAAGCAAAATACAATTACAAAAGAAAAATAAAGAACAGACAGAAATTGTAACAACTTGTAAACAATTGGACAAAACTCAAGGAAAAGAAATTCAAAAAGCCCTGGACGCATAAACCAAAATGGAAGCAAATAGTGAATTATGTTGCAAAAGCAGTGCGACAATAAATTCACAGTTAATGTTCAGAAATCTTCAAATAAAAAATATCAGAACTACCAGATGCAAATGTCCGAGTTATATATTAATTTAGGAAAAATAACAGACCAACCAAATAAGGTTAAAAGGGCAGAAAACAAGGAAAATATCACAATTCTGAAACAACCAACAGATCCATGCCCAAGAGTCAAGTCTCAAAATAACCACTGTTGGAAATTGCAAATAATTGCATTTAAGTGTGTCCAATCATTTACATTTTATTTCTCTAAACTGACGTACTAATCAGGCAATCACACTTTATAATTTTCGATCTCGTAGACAGTTCTTAAGTAATCCTTTTATCTCAATCAAAAAATTTCCCTACAATATCTGCAGTAAAGGAGGTCAATGTCAAAATGATGTACCTAAATTTACAAGAGAATAAAGAGATTTGTTAAGGACACATCAAATAAACATCATGGTAAATTTCTTACAATGATGAGATGTTCAGTGATTATCTTTTGCAGAAAGAACTTCAGGATCTCAAATATCATCTAAGACTCAGTGTATTCAGGGAACCGCAAAACTGTA
Source organism: Balakata baccata (assembly GCA_949630135.1). NCBI lineage: Eukaryota > Viridiplantae > Streptophyta > Magnoliopsida > Malpighiales > Euphorbiaceae > Balakata > Balakata baccata. The sequence continues at coordinate 64,370 of CATIWF010077423.1, read as the reverse complement.
ACCACAAAACTGTGTACAGCCTGGATAGGAGGTTATCATGGACCAAATTCAAACAAGGCTCATAGATACAACCACAGAATTGTGGATGTTTAAATGTGGTAAAGGATAGCAGACTATACAGTAGTTTACAGTGCCTAACAAAGAACGATAAAACTTCCTTTTTTTTTGTTAACTCTTGACACTCATTTAGGTTCTTCCTCAGTTAAGTGTCTTAGATGAACTGTCAACACACCTATTTGTAGGGTTCCTAATCACTGCACTGAACTTTACATCCTTATAACAAGATCTAACATTATTCTCTTGATAATATATTTTGCATGAAAAGACCAGCTATCATCTTTGTCATTTCACGAGGTTGCTGCACATGCTTGACAGTTGCACATCCACATCCATACTTATACGTGTCCATATCCTAGGAACTCAGCAGTACATCTTCATTAAAAAAGATGCATACACAAGTCTGTGCACATTTTTCTTCACCAAATTACAGTATTTCATATAAAAGTCCAAAGGACTTCACTGATTCACTGATGCCAGAGGGACTTCAACATGATGGCATAAAAGAGTCACTGCATTATGAGTACACTTGATGAGATGAAAAGTTACCCATACCTTTCATTCTTACCAAACCCAAAGCGTGCACCAAAATAAAATGCTACCGCCAGCAGCCATGAATCACTATGAACTGCAACAAGTGATAACCAGTCCTTCTCTTGCATACCATCTCTAGCAAAATTTATACCTAAAGCAGGCTCAGGAAGCTCAGGAGGCACCTCTTCCACAGGCAGGTTAACTTCCCATGTTTCACTTGGAAGTCCATATAGACAAAGGTTCTCTTTTTCTGCAAATGAAAACACTTTCAGAAACATCATACTTTTGAATCTCAAACATATCTCATATTCACACTAAACACATCTGCAATACATGCTCTGAGGTTTGCAAGAAAAGCCATACTACTTGGGAAGAATGCATTAGAATAACATAATACATACACACAAGTTTCTGACCAACCAGTTGGTTTTATATGCCAAAAGAAAGTTTTAAAGAGATGATATCTTCAATATCACCATATAGTAAAGAAACTGACTCTTAAGGTACTGTTACCATACAAATGTCATTTTCATCAAGTATTATTAAGATCTGAATCAGAAAAAATCGAAATTTCATCATAACACCAGCCCAAAAATAGAAAAGGCAAAGCACGAAGAACGTCAAGATGAACATTCATATCTCCAATAATTCATATTCATCTATGAATGGAAGATTAATATATAATTATTACAATGTTGAGTATTTACAACATGATAACACTTTAAAACAATCTTTATCTGAATAATAGCACAATTGGAACCAATCCTCCGAATGGATTCATGTTGAGAGTGAATTGACAGTAGTAACAAAGAAAGGAGATTGACCAATATTTCACCAAATCATTACTAAATACCAAAACAAACAATATTTCGACAATAGTGAGCTCAAGTCAAACCAAACTGAAATTCAAAGGTGCAAAAGCATTGAATATGCAAAAATTCAAAATGTTAATAGCAGAAAGCCCAAGCAAAACCTGTGGTAAAATAATGGCAGTCAGATGCTACTTAGTACTCATTCAGTATATAACCAAATAAATTTTCCTTTACACACAAATATAAATATGAGTAATTGTCACTCTCAGTCCATCTTTCACTCCATGCTCAAGTGTCTTAGTTATATAACTGCATAAACTGGCTTGCTAGAGTCAAACAAATGTTAAAATATACAAAACAATTACTACACAGTACACAGGAGTAATACTGTTTTTCACTTTCGAGAAAAAAATGAAATCCCCATATTAAAAAAAGGCAAGATGTATTATGAGTAATAATAGAGTGTTTCATCCTTCAGTTACAAAGACAAAGGTAAATCCATGATCAAATAGTAACTGGTTCGTACAAAATATTGCATACATTATAAACATAACTACAAAGTATTTGACTCCAAATTCTCTATGATTCAGTCTCAATTTCAAATAAAAAACCTAAGTAGAAAAATCCTTCCCGATTGACGTTTTATGCCCTTGCAGTGGTAATTTTTCCAACATAACTTTCCCTCCATTTTCTTGAAATGATGATGAGGTTAAATCATATCCTACCTTTTAAACTACATTATGAATATAATTGACAAGTTTGTTGAACCAATTAGACAAAAGAGACAACCTTTAATACAATTACAAACAAGAGTAGAAAACCGGATATTTGTGCAAATGGTACCAAATCTATTCACTTTGTTACAATTTGGTACCAAACTTTTTCATTTTGTTACAAATTGGTACTGAACCTTTCAAAAATGTTTCAATTTGGTACCAAGTCAAAATTCTAGCCAAACAAGATGTTGTGTCAACATATGAGCGTGCCACGTCAGCGGTCAACATATCATGTCAGCCGGTCAACATATTACGTCAACTTTTTTTAGTAGAATTTTGATTTTGGTACCAAATTGTAATATTGTTGAAAGATTTGGTACCAATTTGTAACAAAGTGAAAAGATTTGGTACCAATTTGTAATAATTAAAAGGTTTGGTACTATTTGTGATTAATCCGTAGAAAACAGCAGGAATTTCTATTCAAGAAATAAAATAACAAACCACCTTCAACAAATCATACTGCAAGGGGTTACAGATTTTCCCAAATCAGACGGCCCTCAATGGTCAAACTCACTTCTTAAAGAACAAATGTCTAGGATTCCAACATTGAAAACGATGCTCAATGCAATAGGAAGATATGCCTGAATGCATTTCAAACGCAACATTCTGGGTTTAAAAACAACAAAATTATAATTGTATACCCGTAAACTGAATCACTCGATTAAGAGTCAACGTAGCACTATTCATATGGAGTAAGTGTTTAGAAATCGAAAAAATAGCAACACACCCACGTAGAATCCAACTCTGCAGAAATACGATAAATTAAAAAACTTAAAAACAGAAACCCACCTGGGTCGCACTGTTGGTAAAACTTTTCAACGTCTGCAACAAACAAACAAACCCAAAAGCGTCAACAAAAAGAGCAAGAGAAACCCATGAAACATACAAGCGAACGAAGCAAAACCCAATTCAGCACACAAACATAATTATAAATATAGGCTGTGAAAACAAGAAAATCAAACCAGTAGTGAGAGCCTTGATCAAGCCAGCGCGTCTGCCTTTGAAATCGCTGAAAACTTCTTCGACGGTTCGAGGTACAGGTTGCGGTATCCCCTCCATTCGCTTTCCTCCTCTTCGAAATCAAAAAAAGAAAAAAAAAATCCAATTCCCCCCTTTTTTCCTCTCTATACAAAGATTATGTTATACGAACATAAATAATATGGATAATATAGGTAAATGATAATGCTTTTGAGTGTTAATTGAAATAAAGAATCGTATTAATTAGGGTTTTTCGCTGTATTCATTGAATTTTTGTGAATGAATGAGAGAGTAGGAGAGAGGTGTTTTAGGGTTTGCTGTGTGGATTTTCTAATTTTTTCTCTGATTGGGGGAAAAAAAGAAAAGATGAGAGAGGCTGATGTCTTTATTCTTTTTTTTTTTAAATAATTTAATTTTCAATTAGTATGAAATTTATAAGAGACAAGTCAAGCATAGGATAATATGAAAAAACACAGATATAACAGTGGTGAATTATCAAATGCTGTATGGTTGTAAAAATTGGACTGGCCAGACCAGAAAAATAAGAAATTGGTCCTTAGTTTGAGTGCTTTTTACCCAAAATTAGAGGAAATAATCCGGCGAAAAAATTGGTGACTCGGCCAACTCAATAAAAAAAATCAGAAATCGGCCAATTTTAACAAGTTTTTTTAGATTTTTTTTTATTTTTTTGTAAAAAAAATTTAATTATTAAATTTAGTCCAATCTAACCAATTCAACCGATTCAATAAAAAATTGATCACAAAACTAGATAAGTTAACTATAAACTAATCAAATTAGTTAAAATAAATATGTCTTTAAATAATTAATTCACTTTTATTTATAAAATGATATGTTATATTTATTATTATTTTTTATGTCAGATTTTTCATTCATTTTTATATTTTTTCTTATTTTTTTTATATTACGTTTCTTTTACAATTCGAAAATTTTAATTGATTGTATTTTCAAGTTATAAATTACATTTATATTTGATAATTAATTAAATGTTTAGTTATACAAATATATGAAATATAATTTAAAAAAATAAATAAATAAAAAGAATATTAGACATATTATATTATTCATTTACACTAGAAAAGATCTTTAATAACTTATTCTCTATTTTTATTATGTATAACATATATTATGTTTTATTATATATGAAACATGTTATATTTTATGAAAATACTATGTAAACCAGTTCAACTTTGATTCGACTTTAAACCTGTGATCCACTAAACCGGTACATTCTGTTTGAAACAAGTCAATTTTTAAAATTTTATATTGCAAATAGAAAATGACCCTTTCAATTTTATAATTTTAATTTTATAAAACATAACATAATTAAATCAAATTTTATAAAAATTAAAAAAAAAATTTAATTGACAAAAATTATCCCTTATTAACAATTTTCATCTACTATTCAACACTTTAATGTCTCGTATTTCTCTTCCTTTTAACACAGACAAATATTTGTATTAAAAATTATATTTAATTGAAGGCTATAGAAGTTTTTCTATAATCGATTATTAATTTTTGGCCTTTATGAAGCTTCAAAAAGAGAAATTATGGTAGTATTTTCAATTGTAAGAATTGAGAATATCGTAAGTTTAAGTTTTCTTGCCGACATAGTAAGAGATTAACACTTTTATAACGAGTACAAAAATATTATTTATGTAACTTGATGGACGTTTTAACGAATAATAAAAAATAATAATAATTAGAGCTAAAATTACATTTTTGCATAATTAATCATTGACCTATTGCATAAATCATCAATCTTTGGCAAAACTAAATATATATCCCAACGTGTCTGTGTTGCATAATCAAATAGGAAGAAATGTTATAAAAGACATTAGAAAATTTTTTGGTAAACCGAATTTACCATATTATTTATAAATCATTTCAATAATATAATGATATATATTTAATTAAAATAAAAATAAAATAATTAAATAAATATTATTACTTTAGTAGATTCACTTTATCTAAAAAAATTTATCTACAACTAAACACTTTTAAAGCTTAGAGTAACCAAATTAGGATATTATCTTAAAAAGGATTATGCCCAAACAAATTGATGCGGTCACTTCTAGTTAATCGTGTCACCTCATTGCTGAGCAGAGACTGAGGCACACTAGTACAAGGGGGCATTGGGGCCCTTAAATATTTAAAATTTTCAGGAGTAGTTTAGTAAATTTACCATTTTTTAAGAAATATTAATATATGTATTTTTGTTTTAAATAATAATGTATACATTTTTTTTAATTTTTTACAATAATTTCATTATGCCTTCATTATTTTTCTATATTTACTATTTATTCGTCAAAATCTCATAGAAAAAACCAATATGTAAGAGTTTTAAGATAAATTTTTTATATTTATATTTTATAATTTTTTATTGAATTTATTTTAATATATTTAATCATCAATTGTTATGTTAATAATTAGAAAAAAAATAAAAAAGGGTAAAAATTACTTATTTCAATTTTATAATTTTCATAACTATTTAATTATTTATTATGTGAATAGCTATAATTATTGATAATTTAATTGCTGTTCATATGTAACTATTGTCTTAATTAAGCTACAATTATTATTCATGGTTTTTAATTTATTTTATTCTTCATAATTATAAAGTATAATTGATGTATATTATTTTTTTTGTATTTTTTCTAATTCTGAATAAAATTTCTGATATTGTCATGACATTTTTGTCATATTAATGGCCTTTCATGACGACTTTTATGTATGTTTTAGATGTATTAGACCATGTATATATTATTTGATGTAGATTTGCATATTAATTACTGAATTTCCTTTTATATTTTGAATATTTTCAATTTTGTTTATTAAAAAAAACAATAGAAAATAGCCTATGACATTTTGATGTGTAAAAATAATAAAATATTTGAATTGAGATTTTTTTGAGTAAGGATTCAGGATTAATTATTTTTTTTTTCATTATGAGGTTCGATAGAATGTGGGAGTGGCCATTTCGTTTCACTTACCTTCTCTGATGCGACCGCCCTAATTTCTTTCTTTCTTCTTCGCTTTCATTCAGCCAGCCCTAAAATTCTCTCAAACATGTATTTCTTTTCTCAACCTTAAATGCTCTAATTTCTTCCGTTTTTATATCTGAGTTTATTTGAGCCAAATGAGGTTTGGTATGCCAATATCACCTGACTGTTTTGCTCATGCTCCGGAAATGCGTAGAGGAAAGGAAAATTTAGGTGTTGCACGTAAAGTTGGAGAATTTCTGGTGGATAAATTGTTGAAAGAGGTGATTTTTTTTTTGTGCTTTGGATTTCTCCTAATCTAGAATGTGGTGGCACCGATTATGCAAATTTAACTGTGGTGTTTTGATTTCTTGGATTATTTTGATTTGTGAATTTTATTAGCCATTGATATCTTGATTGTCCTAGCGATTAGATGATCCAACAACCCGTATTTTAGATGATTTCTGCATATTTTAGATGATTTTCCTGATAATTATCACCTTCTTGATTTTCCAACTGTTGTAGGCTTTTTAGTGCAGTTGACGATGGAGATGAATTGATGAACCAGGAATCTTTGCAAGGTGTCTTCTTCTGTACAACTCTTAGGGCAGCTATTGTTTTTTATAATAATTATGCGGGTAACTTTAATCTTTACTTAGGCTGATTGAACACGTTATGAATAGGGTGGGTTTCTGCCTCTCTCCATACCTTCACTCGTTTCTATTTCCAGCTCCTTTCTCAAACGTTACATGTTTAGTTTTTTTTTTTTTGCTTTATTAATTTTTAATTGTTGTTTATGTTTTAACGGTATATATTTAAAGGTTTTCTGTAGAGCTGGCAATTCGTGTTGTGTCTAATCGTATCTTGTCGTATCTTATTTTCGTATTGTGTCTTACTTTGTATCGTGTCTAATCGTGTATCTGTTATACTACACAAAACTATTTGATGCAATCAATTAAATGTGTCTACATATATAGATTGCGTTTTAATGAGATGAAACATGTTATGGAGATTGCCTGTAAAACATATTTTGTGTCAACCACTGGAAGTCTGAAACATAACAAGATATATGTAGTGTGTTTTTTTAACACTTTTCTTATTGTCACATAATGACTAGATAGAGTTGGAGTGCACCCATTGGATTTGGAGGTTGAAAAGTGGTTACGTAAACATGCGCCTGGTATCAAACCTGTAATAGCGATGAACAAATCTGAATCATTGTGTGATGGTACTGGCTCTATTACTGATCCTGCTGAAGAAGCACTGACGCTAAGGTTTGGTGATCCTATTGCCATATCTGCTGAGACAGGGCTGGGGATGACAGCACTTTATGAAGCTCTTCGGCCTTTGGTTGAGCATTACATGTCCAAAGTTCTTAATAGTAAGAATTTCCTTTCTCTATAACATTTTGTTTTTCCATATTGAGAGATTGATTATCTATGCGTAGTTATTAATTTGTACATCTCTTAGAAAACTATGAATTGCTCAACTTTTGTGAGAAATTCTTAATATTTTAGCATGCATCTCCATAAAAAGTGCACAGAGGCACCTTGGCTATAGGATGTCTTTAGAAAGGGATTTCATTTGGTGACTTTTCATTGTAATTTAATTGTGATCTTGGTATGGAGTCTGATTTATATTCTTGCTCAAAATATTTATTTCATTCTTGCAATAGATATTTTATGCATGTTTCTTTTGGGACTTGAAATCATAGAATATTAGAAGCAGCAATAATTTGGGGAACAAGGAAAAATGTTGTTTCTTTCTTTTGGCAGGAGGGACATCTTGTTTGGAAAGCTACCATATTTTGTTGATTTTTCTTCTTGAAAACTGATCTTTATAGTTGAATATGTTGTGGTTCTGCAACCCCATGTTGTAATTCTTTGTCCCATGTTTCCGTGGTCAAAATTTTTTTCTTCCTTTTATTTTCTATTTCTGGATCTATCAGTGTGTTTTTCTTTATAGGTGGAGATACTTCTTTTGCATGCTTCTTATGTAGTTTGGTGATGCACTTCTGTGCTGTTTTAGTGATAGTAAATAATTTAAGAGTAGCAAAACTGAGGAACAAAATATTGAAGTTACAGGCCACAAGTTTTAAACAACAGGTTTCATTATTATCTTGCATGCATTGCTTATTGGGCCACAAGTTTTAAACAGCGGGTTTCATTATTATCTTGCATGCATTGCTTATTGGAAAAAATGTTGAATGTTCTTGGCTAAACGATCAAAGTTTGGGGTTGTTATTTGGCATGATAATGTGTATGCCATGTTAATGTTGCTTTGGTATATTGAATGCTTCTGTTTGAGTGATGCTGCTGATAGTAACATGAAATTCTCTTTATTTCATAACTCGGTGGACATTCTCTATAGTTTAATTCTCTCTCTCTCTCTCTCTCTCAATGTTAAAATTATTATATATGGAGCTTCTTAGCTCATTGCTTCATTCTTTTTTTTCATAGCTACTGCAGGTTTTGGGCCCAGCAATGAGAAGGAAACTATGGGCCCTAGAGATGGTCTTTTGCCCACATTGTGGCGTGGGGCTGATTTTAGGCTACAAACCTATACTCTCTTAGGACTTTGTTCATTGCACTGAATTGCTGCTTTCAGTTTGACAGATTGCATCATGATCTTAATAAATGGCATTTTTTATAGGCTTAGCCGTAAGCACTTTTTGTTTCCCTCAAATTCTTCTTTTAGCCCTACTCTTCATTTTGACTGTTCATAGATAAGTGTAATCAACAAAATAGCAATGTTGCCAGTCATGATGATAGCCAAGGTGAGGTTGATGAGGAGGCTAATTTGCCTCTCCAGTTAGCTATCGTGGGCCGTCCTAATGTTGGAAAATCAACCTTGCTCAATACTTTGTTACAAGAAGAACGTGTGCTGGTGGGCCCAGAGGTTGGTCTGACTAGAGATTCTATTAGAGCTCAGTTCCAGTTTCAAGGGAGGACTATATATTTGGTAAATGTCGAAATCTGGGCATGAAAAAGCAAGCAGACAACCGCGGGAGAAATGTGCAATTTGTTGAAGGCGATTGGGTCTATTTAAAACTGAGGCCTCATAGACAGCACTCAGTAGTTTCTTGCTTGCATCACAAACTGGCTCCTAAATATTATGGTCCTTTTCGGTTGGAGAAACAACTGGGACCTGTGACTTATAAATTGAAATTGCCCGAAAACTCTAAGGTGCATCCTATTTTTCATGTTTCGCTTCTTAAGCATGCTGTAGTTACTGTTCCAGTTCATACCGATTTGCCTAAAGAGTTCACTTTGGAGGAATCTGATACTCTGACTCCAGTACAAGTGTTGGCTTCCCGTCATGTCCATTTAGAAGGAAAATCTGTTCCCCAATTTCTTGTCCAATGGAATGGCAGATCAGTAGAAGAAGCGACTTGGGAAGATCCGGTGATGTTGAAAAGCAGGTTTCTAGAATTCAGTCTTGAGGCCAAGACTGATTTTCAAGGGTGGGGCAGTGATAGAATTGGGCCTATACAGGAGACGAATGAGGGTAGTCCAATTATGCTTCAACCTAAAGCAAACAAGCCCATTTGGCAAGTATATTCTAGAAGAAAGAAGATAGCATGAGGTAACCAATTTTGTTATAAAAAGTGGGGAGGATTGTCTGCAGGTACGTTTTACATTTGTCTAATGAATATTCTGTGGGATCTCTGAAAAGGCAGAGAGGTTGGGAGTATTTTCCGGGCTGTGGCTGTATAGCACAGACTCTCTTTTTTCTTTACTTATATTTTGTCTTGAGCATTGTGAATATTGAAGTTCATTATCAGTTAATGAAATATCAACAGTTCATCTTTCATATTATTCTTGCTATTGTTATCTATCTACTTGTGAGTAATTGTTTTAAGCATATTCCTATCATTGAGTGTCCCAAAAGCAAGTTTTAAATTTTTTTTATTTAATTGACTGATTTTTTTAATTTTTTATAAACTATTTTTTCCAAATTTGCTTTTGAAAAAAATATCTATTTACCTGATTCTACCAAAAACAGTTTTCAACACTAAAAAAAAAATTAAAAATACAAAATTTTTTCCGAAAAATGCTTTTTCGAAACTCAATGCCAAATGGGCCCTAAGTGTACCTTAAACACAAACTTTTAATCTGAACATTCAAAAGGGTGCTTTTCTTAATGGCTTTTGCTTCAGCAATGAAGCTTTGCAACTTGTTCTGATCATGATTTTCTCTCTCTCTCTCTCTCTCTTTTTTACAATTTTACATTTGGAATATATGAACCAATAAAGATTGGCTTGTTGTTACTTTAACTGTAGGCTTTGATTGAACCAATTGAGATTGTTGGTTAAGAAATGAACAAATATGTGTTTACACATGACTTTCTTGTGCATTATGTATGGCTTTAGTAGAAGATCCCTAGAGCTAAATTGTCAAGGAGAAAAATCTTGCTCTGTTTTTATCACTGGTTATATTGAAGTACCTATACTTTGTGAGTGGCTTCTTGGATATATTCAGTGACTTGGCTTTTTCTGCGGGTTTCTGGAATACCGGGTGTATTTATTTCAGCTTTAGAGGGTAGGGGCCGGATAACCGTCTTGCGACAGGTCATTAGTACATATGAAAAATGGTGTTTAAGACTACCTACAGCCAAGCTAAACCGTTGGATGCGCACGGTAAGTAGCTTAGAGCCTTAGACATTTCAGTTCATCTTTTCTAGCCATTTGGATGCGTAATTTGTTAATACTTTTTTCTGTTTACCTATTTGCCCAGGTTATGAACAGACATTCTTGGAAAGCTGCACAACCTAAGATCAAGTGCTTCACCCAGGTGAAGGCCCGACCAACTTTTGTTGCCTTCACATCAGGGAAGACTCAACTCTCAGATACAGAGCTTAGGTTTCTGACAAAGCCTTTGAAGGAAGACTTTGACTTGGGTGGTATTCCCATTCGAATCTTGCAGCGGTCTGTTGCTAGAAACATTGGGAGTAGTGGAAGCAAGGGCAATCATTATCAGACTGTCAGCAGAATGGCTGAAAGAGTCTTATCTGACAAGAGGACTGCTGCTTCTTAACTCGACAATTGGTTTAGCATTGGCACTGCCTTCTAGTTTGTTGGTAAAAGAAGCTTGGTCAGATGTTGGGATTAAGTGGTGATTTTCTGGTGGTGATTTCTAAGAATCCTATTTTCTTATTAAAAATACAAAAAAGTGGTCTGCAGTTTGATCTTTTTAATTTTGAGGTATTAAGGTATTTTTTTGTGACAAAAGAGACTTTTTAGTTTATTCGTTGGCAAAAATGGGTATTTTCCTATTACCGTATTAAGTCCAATATGATGTGCTGCTGACGTGGATCATTGCTGTTAATAAGGTGCTGATGTGGCTCTACATGAAATGATCCACGTTAGTACTGCTTCGGATGAACTTAACGTTGTAATGGGAAAATATCGATTTTCGCTAATGGAATAAATAAACCCCAAGCTCCTTTTTTGTCCAAAAAAAATCATTCCTAAAATTAAAAAAGGGAAATTACAGACTATTTTTTTCGATCTATGCTTCTATGAAATTGGTTGATTCATTGTCTGGTGGTAACATTTGACTTGCAGATTGAGTTGAATAGTATGTTATTCTGTCTCTCTCTCACACTCTCTCTCTCTATATATATATATCTGAACTAGTATATTAATTAATAATATTGATTACCTATTATATATAATTAATATGGTACACGGAAGTTCCATGTATCTGTTGAGAACTGCAAAAAAAGTAAATAAATTAAAAATTCAGTATAGACAAAAAAAAAAAAAAAAAATCTATAGAGTGAATTTGTCAAGTTATATGATCTTTATACAGAAATATGAATGCACATAGAAAGCTAATTAATTCTTATATTTATTTATTTGTCTTATTCAATTCCATATTTAGCCATATAATTGAATGGGGTAACTAGGAACACATGTTAATTATTAGAAAAATCATTTTTGACAAGAAAGCTTGCTTACTTTTGAACTAAAATGACTTTCTTCTTATCCACATCTCATGGTGTTCGTATTTATATATTTGAAGATCTAATAAATGTTTTAAGAAAAAGAAAGTTTCTATATATATATATATATATATATATATATATATGGATGTTGATGGAATGTGTGAATTTTTTTTTAGTTTAATCAGATATTTCGAATTTGAAATTTGAATATGCAGATTGTCGCTTTTAAGGTTTTATCCGATATAAATAGGATTAGTTTTAGTATATAATTTTAATTGACTAATTAATAATACATATGGTCTAACCAAAAAAAAAATTCAACTTAAGAAAAGAAATATTTTAATTAAAAATAGTTGTTATATTTAGGGTAAATTATTAGCATACCGTTGAGATTTAGTTGAATATACTAGTTAGTCTTTTCATTTTTTGAAATATATTATAAAGTTTTTTAAATTTAGTTTAATACACTATCTAGCCATTTTGTTTATTTTTTCTATTAAAAACAAACAAAATGTTAAATTTATTCTTCTCCTTTTGTTTTAAAAAATACCAAAAAAAAATTTTATCGTTATCAACTTGATAGCAAAATGTCAAATTTATTCCTTTTTTTTTTTAAAATGTATTTTTTAAGTTAACTACATTCAAATTTATCAAAATATAAATAATGATATATTTTGTATTTTTTTAGTTGATTAACAAAATATTTCATTCAAAATTAATAGTCTTTTTAGTGTATTAAATTAAATCCCAAAAATTTTATAATGTATTTAAAAGAATAAAGGAACTAATTAATATATTTAACTAAATTAGTAGTTGGCTCTTATATTTATAACACTAACTAACAAAATAATAATAATAATAATAATAATAATAATACAAGTTCCACTCTGTACACGGATTGAGTATTATTAGCTAAAAATAGTGATGTAATTAAACATCATTAAGAGTGAATTGTGCTTCCCCCAATCCATTTCTGTTGCGTGTCTAGGAGTATGGCTCTCCCTTGAGCAGCCCCACTCCCTAACACCAAACTTTTGTCATGGTGAGATTATTTATTTCCAAAATTTCCCAAACAACTGGACTGCTGAGGCTATGTGCAGACATTTTTCAAAATTTTGGTCCATTGATGAGGTATATGCCCCCGACAAACTCACTTCCCATGGCAAAATTTTTGGCTTCAGTAAACTTCAAGTGATGCAGGATTATTATGTTGTTCTACAGTTTCCTAATAACAAACTACGTGGTGCAATCTCCGGCTACAGTAGGCCGTTCCAATCTAAATCACCAACGTCCCGAACATACAAGCACAATGTGTCAGCTGACAAACCCAAGCCACGACCACTACGCTGAGGTTACAACCGCCAATGCTATTCCTCTCAAACTTCAAGCTTCTTCTTCGATTGCCAATCACATTTATGGACGGTATTTGGGTGCTACAGCTTTCAAGGAATGGCGGATAAAAAAGAAATCATTTTCCATTAAAATGAAAAGATGAAAAAATGGAAGTCAATTTGTAAATAAAAGTAAAAATTTGGTACAGTGCAAAAATTGCCCACTCTTTCTCCTCCTAGTTTTGTGTAAGGCCCAACTATTGCTCCTTTAAGCCCAGCTTCCCATGACCCCAATCACCTTGCTTTAGGCCACTAGAGACTCATTCAAACAATTCAAATAGGGGCCCTATTTTACTTTTCTCAGCCAACACCAACCCACCACACCAGGATTGGCCACTTCTCTATCACCTCCTTTGCAGCCTCCTTGCGACGTGGAGGCTATCTCCACTTTCAAATATGCGGATTGCTCTAAATCTGTTACGTGATTCAAATCTTTTAACGAGTTATTGAAAGGAAAATTGAAGAACAAAGGAAAAGAGAAGTCTACGAGGAAAGTTACTTCCATTTGAAAGTTATTGGATAATGATATAGTTCAAAATAATAAAAAGTTTATGAACTCTTCAACAAGTGAATATCTTTTCGAGACAAATCGAACTTTTCAAATTGATAAGGATTTGATGTTTTCTTTTGATGTCGAGGATAGTTTGGTAGCTAATGTTTTTGCTGATATTATTGAGTAGAATGTTCAGTGTTGGAATACATAGGAGTGGCAACGGGACAGTTTCGGGAAGGATTTATGGACTCTTCTACAAGTGAGTATCTTTCTTAGGTAAATCGAACTCTTCAGATCGATAAGAATTTGATATTTTTTTTATGCCAAGGACAGTTTGGTAGTAAATTTTTTTGCTGACATTATTGAATAGGATGCTCAGTGTTGGAATACATAGGAGTGACAACAGGGTGGGTTCGGGGAGGATTTCTCCATCCCGATCCCTGACAAAGAAATTTTTTTGGTCTCTATCTCCGCATCCGAAGGGGACGGAGATCCCCGAACCCGATTCGAATCCCGATTTTTATTATATATTATTTTTTATTTTTTCAATATTTAAAATTATTTTTTTATTATTTTAATTAATTATATAATTTTTTTAAATAAAAAAATATTTTTTTACTTTAAATAAATGTTATATTTTTATTTTACTATTTTTAAATTTATTAATTATATTAAAATAAAACATATGATGGAAAGTTTCGTCACCTAATACAAATTAAGTCAACAATTTTTCTAGTACCTTAGATTATCAACCAAATGGAGAAAAAATGAAAAGCAGAAGGAAAAAAAGTTATAGAAAAAAGACAGTACCTTAGACTATCGTAAAAAAGAAGAGCAGCAATATTTCATGGCAATAGCAGAAGTTTCAACCGAGCAAATGAAAAATTCTAACAACTTAAGTCTCAGATTCCGAGAAAAGAGGTAGATTAAGTCCAAAAATTAAAAATTCAACAGCAAAAATAAAAAAAAAATTAAAAGCAAAAATAACTAGAGTTCGAACCCTTACCTTGTGATTTGGCAGCCAAACTAAAGTTCCCTTAGTAGTTCACAAATCGCTCTCTTTCAAATCAATATGTTGGAGTTCTTTAGAAATAGGGAGATGCAATTGTAGGGTACTAAGGTTAGCAACTTAGCATTTAGGCCGAATCGCTTCTTTACTCTATTCTCTATCGATATGTGGACTTGAAGAGGCGGGGGTGGTTAAGAAAGGAAATGCCGAAATGGGAAAGTGGGTGGGGGCAGCTCTGTTAAAAATTCTTCTTATACCTAGAATTTTTTATTTTTTAATTCTTATTTCATATATTTTAAAATAATTTTTTTATTTTCAATCACTTACATGGTTTTAATATAAAATAAATTATTTTTCTTACTTCCATGTAAAATTATAATTTTTGTTAAATTATTGTATTTTTAGAAATAATCATTGTCAAAGATTGTTTTGCGATTCCTTTGCCAAACGGCTTTGCCTTCGAGGCTGAGTTCCAATCAGCTATTTATGCTATTGATAAGGCCAAGGAGTACGGTTAGAATAAAATCTGGCTCGAGAGTGATTCCTCTCACTTGGTTATCTATTGAAAACAAGAAGTTATAAGGTCCCCTGATATTTGTTGAGTGCTTGGTCCCGTCTCATCCATCACATTTCTACAATGCAATTTGTGGTCACTCATTCGTTTAGAGAAAGAAATTGTGTTGCGGATCGTCTGGCCAAAGAAGCTCTGCGCGTTAGTCAAGCTGCTTGGCGGTTCAATCCGCCTTCCTATTGTTCCATTTATTTGTCTCATGATGCTCAAGGCTTAGAGCATTATAGATTTTCTTAGATTCTTTTATTGATTATAATTCTTTGTAATACGTACTCTTCTTTTTTTTTTTAATAAAATTTTCTTTGGGGTTCTCGTGATACTGGTACTACATATATGTCAATCTAGCTGGGATATACTGGTGCACATTTGAAGTGCTTCCAATGCTTCATTTAAAAAAAGAAAACTAGAGTTTATATATATATATATATACACACACTGTTGGTAAAGCCTTTATAATTTACTTGCTTATATTTACAAAAACATATTATTACATTTCATATATTTATTATAGCTAATATATATTTTGAAGATTCTCTATTACTCTATACAATTTTTTGAATATTGATTTTTTTTTTTAAATAGAATTTAGTATTGCAAATGTTGAATTTTTTAAAAATATTTAAAATCTTTTGAATAGACCATTTAATTTGTAAAATTTTTTACTATAAATGTACAATTCTTTTAATATGAATAATCTTAGCTATTTTTAACTATGATTTAAATATAAATTAATTTTATTAAATGTTCGATAAGAATACATCCCAATTCTTTAAGCATATAATTAAATTGTTAGAAACTTTGGATTAATGAAAAGCTTGGTATTATATATATCATATGTGTAGAAGCTTCTATATATATATATATATATATATAAGCGCTTCTATACACATGATGATACTATTATAAAAATATTAGTTATATAAGAGTATAATTGAAGATACTTATTAGAAAATATTTATATAGTTATATAAAAGTATGATTGAAGATGTTTATTAGAGAATGTAAAGTATCATATATATATATATATATAATAAATAAGTATATAAATAAATAAATATTATATATATATATTGAAAATATATTATATTAAATATATTCGGAGTAGGGATCGGTATATAGGTCCCGTCCCCGAAAATTAAATTTTAGATTTTTTCCATAATTCGATTCGAATCCGGTCAATGGTCAAAAAATATGCCCCATTAGAGAGTTTCAGATCAAAGCTCCACGAATGCGATTCCAAATTATTGAAGATGTTTATTAGAAAATGTAAAAGTATCATATATATATATATTGAAAATATATTATATTAAATATATTCAGGGGTAGGGATCAGTATATAGGTCCCGTCTCCGAAAATTAAACTTTGAATTTTTTTCATAATTCGATTCGAACCCGGTCAATGATAAAAAAATATACCCAATTGAAGACAGTTTCAAATCGAAGCTCCACGAATGCGGTTCCAATTATCATCCCTAGGAATACATCAATTTAACAATTCCTCTAACAAATTCTATGTGGTTTTTTTTGGTTGATTGTTCTTTCTCTTTGTTGTTCTGATTGGTTCTACCCAAGGCAATGACATGTTGCATTGTCGCTATGCTTAGTTTGAGGGGAGGAATTTTTTCATAACTATAATTTTTTATTATGATAGTTTTTCCTCTCAATTTTTTAAAATATAAATAATATGCTTATAAAAAAACAAAATAAATCAACGATATCTCTAATAGAAGTATTATTATAATATATTTAACTAATATTTGGTACAAATAAGTTTCATAAAATCAGTAGAATTTATTTACAATTTTCTCTTCTTAAAAAAAAAAAAAAGAATTCAGAAATCAATATTTCTGTCATCTTTTAATTAAAACAAGAAACAAAAGGTATTGATGTAATTAAGAAAATCTGAAATATATTTATTTCAAATTAAATTTAAAAAAAAAGATTTATGAATAAAATTACTTTTTTTTTTATAAAATTTGTTTATACTAAACACAGTTTTAGTGTATTCTCTTATAGCAACTGTATTTACAATCTTCTAATAAAGTTGAATTCTAAGTTTGTAACATGTAGTTTTGGGTATCAATGAGAAAACAATTCGTTCATATAATAATAATAATAATAATAATAATAATAATAATAATAATAATAATAATAATAATAATAATGTTTTCTTCACTGTCAATACAAAATAAATCTTTCTTTTCAATGAAATCTCCAATACGGTCATGTGTAATATCTTAAACATGTAGATTAGCATGGCCCTTGCCACAAGAATGACACACACAAATAGATAAATGATCTAAATTTTGTCAATATTTAATTGATATTTTTACTTATCAGAATTAGAGAGAGGTATTGAGTTGGACACTTCTAATCATTATTTTTACTAAAAATTTAATCTTTATATTATATGCAACTAATGAAAAAAAAAATTTAGATAATGGTTCAAATATAATTTTGTATGTCTATCTTTAACAAAGTCAACCATACTCTCAAGCCTGAACAATATGAATCCATAAACCCTAAACTTCAGATTTACCACATGATATATACATCACATGAAAGGCTTGTATATATTAGTTAATTAATTAAGCCTAAGATTCTCATGTAATTATATAATCTGTTTAAAATTTTTTTTATAAGCAATTTTCAAATTTATTAATCCATCTTAATCCTATATTAAGGTGATGAAAAAAATCTCTTCTATAAGGTTTAGGGCATGCAATGGCAAAGCCACATTCACACATTCACTTGAAGGTAGACAATTGTTTCTCTTAACTTCTTAAAATATATGTAATTTATTACACATTCTAATTTGAGTTTCTAGCTCTTTATCTCTTATGACTTAAGCTTTGTGTCCTATATAAAGCACGAACGCTCTAATTGTATAGCGTGTCACATTTTCAACACGTTTCTGATACCAACACGATATATTTTGAGTGTGTTTTGTAATTTTTTAAAAATTAAAAATGCATTTTTTCAAGTTAAAAATACTTTTTTTCTCCTAAAAAACCTAAAACTTATATGTAATACCCATCATTACTCAAATATTTGATTATACGTCATTTTTATTTAATTTTATATAAGAATAATAACTTGCAATGCTATCTCTTGAACTTATTTATTTATAAATTTACCTTTATATTTTTAATATTTACACATTTTTTCTGTGTATCTATGTCCTATAGTTTTTACAAATTTCATTTTTTGGTGTCCGTATTGGTACTACATAATCTACATCTTTACCCCCTTACCCTAGATTTAAGGGTCCTAATTCCGTGAATCCAATCCGATTATAAATTAAATAATTACCCTAACATACGATCTATTATGTTGGTGAACATGAAAGTTTTTTTTTTCTTTTCAGAGAACATGAGAGGATCATAATGCTATAAAAAATATATATATACAAGATATTGAATTTTTGTATATCCAGAAAATATGATTAACTTGACAACATTCAATATAGGGTCACAATATTGACAATTCAAATTGTTAAAGAAAGTCATGAAATAGTCACATTAGAAGTTAAAGATCATGAATATAATAGTCTGACAGACTCAGAAGATTTTTGTTGACATTATTATGGTTTAAATAGAGTCAGAAGGTTTTTAATAAATTAAAAAGAAAAAAAAAATTAAAACTTTCTAATTTAGTTAGTTTCATAAATATCTAACAAAAATAAACTTTCATTTCACTGTTTAAATATAAAAACAAAATTTCTTCTAGATTTTAATCCTTCCTTTCATTAATTAGTAGAAATTTAAACACAATATTTATCAAATTCTTTAAAAAAAAGTAACTTTAGTATTTTTTTTTTTTCAACAGGACTCGAACTGAGTCAGTAGGAGAGGATTGAACTTCCTAATGCCATTAGAACTAGACGTGCTAGGCAAAGTAACTTTAGTATTTGATGAAAAAAATAATGCATGAACTGCAATATGGAAACAAAGAAATTCCATATTCTATATATGCTATCAAGCATTCTATATCAGCCATCCATCAGGTTGGAATTCAGGTTATAGGAGAGGATGTTAGTTTTAGTGCAGCTTCTCTTTGTTGCTCTTCATTTGAGGTTAAAATAATTTTTCCCCTCACATTTTAATAAAATAAAAAAGGTTTATATATATATATATATATATATATATATATATCCATCCATATACATTTAACCTAAAAACAATCCAAATAGGTGTTTCTTTTGCAATGTCAACAAGCACAAAATTGCATCAGCTAAGGAACAAAGCACCATAATAACACTACATATACTCAATGGAACTCTCTCTCTATATAGGAACTTAGTCATAAACCCACTATATGCAATATTGCATGAAGTCTATATATACTTCAATGATTTTAATCTGAAGTATCAATACCAAACCTTGATTCACAATTAATTAATTAATAGATTTGCATATGAAAAATGAAATTATGAAAAAAAGGAAATTAAAAAAAAGATGGCTCTAATTTTGCATGTAACTTTGAGCGATAGTAGACAAACCTCAGCGAGGATGCTGAGTCCTATATGGAGATGAACCGTAACATATATCCCTAGACAAATTCCCCATCAATACAACATAGGAAAAATTTTGGGTTGAATGTAAAATTTTAAACCTTAAGAGATACTTCTTAAGTTTGACGTGCTAGTTTCCAAATCCCACGTGGGAAAGAAATGAGAATGGAACAAAGATTTATAAGCTTTTGCACCAAAACAAACTACTAGTAATAACCTAATTATAGTTAAGCATTTACATAAGATGCTTCATATATATATATATGACCTCTAAAAATATTGTCTGATTTTATTCATAAAAACCAAAAGCAAAGACAGCTTCTGCTTTAAGAGGGTTTGTTTAGTCCCTTATCACCCACAAAAGAATCAAAATGGGACAATCCTATTCTGTCTTTATTGTGAATGTTGCCCTCTGCAATGGGTCCAAACTCTTCTTCTGTACTACTCTCCAATATGTTTTATTTGCATTTCTCCTCAACATTTTGATATATATATATATATAGAGAGAGAGAGAGAGTTTCTACCAATCACTTAAATCTCCATTTTAAGCCAAGACAAGAATTTCTGTTGTCCTTTGATGAACATTACTTTTAAGGATACGAGACAGACAAGTGTACACCATGCATGATTCCTGAAAATCTATTACAGCAATTCATCATCTTCATGATTAGCTAGCCTTTCCCCTTTTACTGACCAAACACTAACCAATTGAAAATAACAATCTATATAAGTTGGACTTTTTTCTTAAAAAAAAATTCATTAATATTTTGAAATTCCATAGTCGGACACTAAAATATAACTTATTGGCTAAGCTAAAACTCAAAATTAGCTATGCCATAACAAATTTCCCACAAGGAACCATCAATTAATTAAGCCCGAAGACCCTAATACAAAAAACATATCATGCATTAATCAATATCAGTCATACCTCAAATAAAAGCAATGAACGACATTAGAGTTGAAAATTAGAGGGAGCATATATATACTAATTATATCACCATGATTACTGGCTATAGCAACATGTAAATATATAAAGTAGGCATCTATAGATATATAGAATTAATATATATGTGCATGCAGTTCATTGATTACTTGAAAGGATTGTTAACGTTGTACTGATCTCTATTGGCTTCTGGCATTGGATTCAACTCCCATAGTCTCTCCGAGAGGGCGGTAGGCAGTGAGTTTGATAGAACATTAAAAGTGAGCGGGTGTGATTGAGGTGACATGATAGCGAATTGTGAATTAGGATGAAGCTGCTGCTGCTGATGATGATTAGTGTAATATTGTTGTTGGTGGGTAATGCAAGCTGCTTGCTGATAATTTACTAGTCTATGTAGATCATCAGCTGGGTTTGATAAAACAGAAGATGAACCGGCAAAAAGATTGCTGTTATTGGGGATTAAAGAACAAGCTTGTCTAGATTGATTAAGAAAAATTTCTTCTTCTTCTTCTTCCATTGTAGGTGGTAACCCAAGTGAAGTACTAATTGCAGCAATAACTGGATGGTATACATTAGTACTCTTTGGAAGTCCTAAAGCAGTAGTAACATCTGAGCTACTACTTCCATCTGTTTCAGTACTTATCTTCTCCATTTCTATTTGCTGTGGCTGCAGCTGTCCTCCGCCATTTCCTCCATCATAATGTTGAAATCTTTCAATGGCAAGTTGAGGATGTGATTTCTTATCAGCAGACTGTGGCCCTCTCGAGGAGGACGCTCGAGAGGGAAGCGAACGAGGAAGAGAAGGATGATCTTCTACTCCAGCTCTCTTGTAAACCCGGCAAAGTGATATCTCAGCCTGAAAAGTTAACAATTAATGAATCAAACTATATGGGGTCACTGAATTAAGAGTTCATGCATGGAGCTACAACTTTTTCTGCAAGAAAATATTAAATACCCAACAAGATTTTAAACTCTAATCAACTGTCAGTATTTCTTCTTGAATTACTATTTTCTTATCCTTTAAGTATCCTTTGGTACTCATTTCAATTCAACAACTAGTTATATTACATCTCTAAAAAACTAGGGTTAGTGAAGTTTTATGATAAGGGAAAGCAAGCACTTATTCTTACATGGTTGCTCGACTGAATTTGCACCATTTTTCATTCGATTTTGAGTGTTTTTAGATTCATGAAATTTGTCTTCTAATGTATGGTTAGGCTTTCAGAGGTTTAAGAAAGCATTTTGGAGCTTCTGGGGATGAAAAAAATTAGCCGGAAGTGAACGAAGAATTGCATTCAGAGCCAGGACACAGGCAGACACACGATCGAACAATGAAACCGATATGCAAATGGATTAGAGAACAAATTATGAAATAATGATACCCTTTTGAAGAAAAAGA
Source organism: Balakata baccata (assembly GCA_949630135.1). Taxonomy (NCBI): domain Eukaryota; kingdom Viridiplantae; phylum Streptophyta; class Magnoliopsida; order Malpighiales; family Euphorbiaceae; genus Balakata; species Balakata baccata. Next base: position 41,946 of record CATIWF010077423.1, on the reverse strand, counting down.
TTGAATCTTTTTTACCTTCTGATATCGTTCAGTTTCATGTTGAGGCAAGCGATATTCGTTCATGATCCAGCTGGTTCTAATACCTTTAGGAGCTTTGCCAGAGTAGAAAACTAGGGTTTTCTTTAGCCCGATTGATCTTGAATTTTCACTTCTTATCATCCGGTCAGCTCCGGTTGCTTTCCAGTAGCCGGAAGTCGTCACCCTATTGGGTCTATCACCGTTTCTATATTTTCTGTCTCTAGGAACATAAAAGAACCATTCTTTCTCCCCTATTGCTGCTAAAGCTGAAATAATATAAACAAATTGAATCAAACCAAATCAAAACCCAAGAAGAAGATGAACAAGAAACGATAATTCAAGTGAATTTTGAACCAGAAATTGACAAAGGAAAAATTCCCAAATGGGTATTATATAGCTAGAGCTAGTAGACAAAAAGCAAAAATAGAAAGATGAATGTGATGAATATGATTATACCAGGAAGTTCCCAAGGGTCATAACGATAAAGATCCAAGAAAGTGATAAGCTCAACATTGAAACGTTTGCCCTCAACCTTACGGCGAAGGTAGAACTCAACAAGCTCTTCTTCAGTGGGATGAAATCGAAAACCAGGCATAACCATGTCATGTTCGTGATCATCTTTAGTGCTGCTGCTGCTGTTGGTGGTGGTGTTATCGTTGGTGGTCAAGCTCATGGCTGCTGCAATTGCCATAAACTAATTAAAGAAAGTGAATTAGAGTCATAAACTCCATTTTTGGCTTCTCCTTCCTCTCTTTATAGTTGGCTTCTTTTGTGAGAGAATTGTACGAAAATTGAAAGTTTCAAGTTGTAGGCCATAGCCAAGATAAGAATTTATTTTTTTATATTTTTTTCTTTTCACAAAAAATAAAAGAAAAATATTTCTGTTATTAATTGTTATTCTTTTTTGAAAAAATAAAATTAAAAAAAAAAGAAAAATATAGAGATGAATCACGAAGGATTTAATGGAAAGATCTACACAGCTTTCAGGCCCTACATATGCCTTGAGGTGTTTAAGATGGAGAAAATGACATCTCATGAAGCAGGACAGGGTAACTATACTCCTTGCGGTCATTTTGGACCTTCTGATATTCTCTATCGTCTTAGTGGAAATTTAAACTCTAAATTTTATGTTTATAATTTTAGATTGAAAATTTAAACTTGAAATTTCATCTTCACAATTCTAATTAGTAGACTTCCATTAAACTAAAGTCATATATAACTTAAAATTCATAAGAGAGTGTTTTGCTACCCTTGAAGTCCTATCCAGCACAAATATGATTCGACTTAGTGTATACTTCTAATTGACTAGTTGAAAATACGTATAGTTTAACAAAAAAAATCAATAGTATTTTTATAATTTAAAAAAAAAAGGTAAATTAATGATTTTTCAATCATGTATTTTGCCACTTTATTTTTATTTATTGAAAATATATTAAAGAAATGGTAAATTAATGATTTTTCAATTACAATACACTTCCTCCATTCCAAACTAATTTCTCTTTTTCAAATAAAAAAAATTCAATTAATTGTCACTTTATGTATTCAATACAATATTAATTTATTTTTTTTATCATTTTTACTTTGTGTTAACATTGTATGTTCCTTTTCTTCAATTTTAAATATACATATCGAAAGATAATTTAATCTTATTTAGCTCTTTTTTCTCTGTGCAACACTGAAAAGAGACAATTAGTTTGAAATGAAGGAATTAATATACAAGTTCCTTCACCATGTATTTTGTATGTAAAATAAGTCCAAACTACATTATATATATACAAAATAAATTAATCTCCATATTCCTCTACAAATCCTCTCACTTATAATAAGGCACATTTCTGACCTTGCTTATGTGTTGACTTTCAGTTCAATATGTCCAAAAAAAACAGAAAATAATGGTAATTAATTGCTTTCAACAAAAAACTGGGAGAACTCTCAAGGGTAAAATAGAACGATAACAGTTATTTCTCTTTTAATTAAAAATTTTGAGTTTAATTATTGAGTACGAAAATATTTCTAAAATTTAAGAAAGAATGTTTTATTTTCTTAATGAATTTGCCCGGTGTGAATCTAAACTGAATACCGTGATTGTTCTAACACTTTCTTATTGGTAGCATCAATGCTAGAAGTGTGGAGATAGATTTTTCACAGTGAATAATTTAGTGGTTGAGTTTTTACTTTTAGCGGGCGGTGATCCTGACAAATCCAAATCTTAATTAGGCCTTTCTGCGAGTTTTTATGCTTTTTTTTTTTTTGGAATTTTACAGGATTATCAAAAAGTATCTAAATATTTACATAATTATCGGTGATTAATATTTTTTTTCATTTTTACTGAAAATGCGTGAAAATATTTATAACAATACCTAAATCTGAAACTAACCCCAAATAATATCCAAACAGTATATCACTGAAATACTTTCGGTATATCTTAAGTATATTTTGGTCCAATTTTCACCAAAAAAGAACAAAGATGAAGAAGAATTAAATCATTAAAAAAAAAAAATTGAATTGAATCCAAATTCAAAAGCATCACAAATTCTCAAACTAATAACATTAAATTCATTTTGAGCATAGACTGATTATCCGGATAGTATATTTTTGGAATACTTTTGGTATATATTGGACATATTTTAGTTCAATTTTTACCAAAAAAATAAAGGAAAAAAAAAAGAATTGAATCATTAAAGAAGAAGATGCGATAATTAGGTATGATCACTGGCTATCAGTTCCCTAGAAATGGTCCTATTGTTATACATGTAGTTTGCATACGACATGCTTATTTTTACAAAGTCTGCCACCAAAGAATTTAAAAATCTTGCTCGTATGTTGTGTTGCTTCTCTCTTATTTCTAGCATGTGCATTAATTTTTATAAAAGTTCTATTATTGGGGTAAATACAAGTGAAGAACTAGTCAATGGTATTGCTTCCTCTATCTTTTGTAGAACTTCTATTTTGCCGTTCTCTTATTTAGGGCCACTTTTAGGAGCCTCACCTACCAGGGTAGTAATATGAAAACCTGTCTTGGCCAAGATTTAGCAGCGTCTAGCGTTTTGGAAGGGTGAAATATTGTCCCAATCTGGTTGTTTGGCACTCATAAAATCTTGTATTACCTCTCTGCCATTTTATTATCTCTCAGTTTTCAAAATGCCCACTTCTATTGCAAAGGCTATCTCTAAACATATATGAGCATTCTTTTGGAATGATGGGGAGATATCTCAAACACTTCATCGTGTTAATTAGGAAACCTTAACTTAACCTAAGCAGTGTGGAGGCCTAGGCATCTGTGATATTTCAATGCACAATAAAGCTCTACTTTTTAAATGGTTGTAGAAATTGGATTTAGAAGATAGGAAGTTATGGGCGCAAGTCATTACCTATAAATATGGGACTGCTAATTTAGACTTTGCTGTTGTCAAACAATCAAGCTCTATAGTATGGAGAGATATAATAGCAACTTTTGCAAGTAATAATCAGTTTGCTATGTTTTTGCAAAATGGTATCAACTTTACTCTGGGAAATGGGGTTTCCATTCTGTTCTGGACAGACCAATGGCATAGGAACACTATTATAGCAAATGAATTTTATGATCTCTTCTCTATTTTTGCAATTCCTTATACTTTTATCAATAATATGGGATCTTTCCAAAATAGTGTCTGGTGTTGGTAACTCCATTAGACTCGACACTTGTCTACTCATGAGCTACAATGCTCGAATGACTACTTGCATACCTCAATAATGTCACTATACAGGAAAGTTTGGCACACTAGATCACTTGGGCATTCCATAAATCTGGGAACTACACTATTCATTCCTCCTACAGTATGTTTATGCAAAGTAAGCACAACACGACATCTCTCTTACCCAACGTTTGGATTAGTACTGTACTGGCAAAAATTGAACTTTTTAGTTGGTATGTCTTCCATTGCAAGTTACCCACATGTGATCTACTCTTTGACATAGGTATGTGCACTATTTCAGCTAATTCCTGCTCATTCTGTGGATGGTTTTGTGTCTATTGATCATGTGTTGTTGAATTGCATTTTTTCTTTGCGTATTTGGTGCTACTTCTTAAAATGGTGGGGGTGTATCATCGGCTTTGAATAGTAATTTGATTGACCTTAATTTTGTTTGGGAGAGCTGTGTATTTGGGAAAATGCAAAAGGAGTTTTAGAGATGTTTGTTTTATGTTATCATTTAGTCTCTTTGGCTTTAGGCACAACAAGCTTTGCTTCAAAAATAAGAGGGAAGACTTTTAGTCCACTATTCACCTTATTCATTTTAGAGACAAATCCACTTATCCAAAGTTCCTATATAGTATGAACTCTTTGTTTATGTCTTTTGATGGTATTAAATATTGGTCCAACCTCAAATCCCGGAACATATGATCTTTGACTTTTGTCTTCTTTTGCCGCCTTCTCCAACACAAGCAGGCTCATTGGTGTTGTATTCTGGATGTCTTGCTTACAAATTGCTCCTATTATATTGGTTCTGTTTCTTTTTCGGTATCTTTTGTTGTATTCTCTTTTGGCTCTTTGATCTAGTTCTCTTGTTCATGTTCTTATTTTCTTGCTTTTTTCTGTTCTTCGTTATTTCTCTATTTTGCTCTGTTGTTTTGTTTGGCAAGAAGCATGAGATTTGTCCTGCTCAAGCCAGTTTGCCTAGCTTTAGGGAGATATTTTTTTCATCACCTTAATCTCTGATTAATGTAGTTTTTCTCCCTCATTATTATTAATAAAAGAAATATGGTTTATCAATAATAATAATAATAAATTCAAAAACATCACAAAATCTCAAACTAACAACATTAAATTCATTATTGAGCATTGACTGATTGCCCAGACGATATATATCTAGAATACATTCAGTATACCATGGAAATACATTAGGAACCTTGGAATATTTAGGTATATTTCGGAAATATCTTGGATATAACTTTCGGAAATATATTGGATCATTTTTAACCAAACATAGAAACAAAAGAGAAGAATAAGAAGAAGAAATGAATAATTATTAAATCATTTAAGGTGTTTGTTTGCCTTGTGGATCATTAAACAAGATTCACAAAGTTATTGTATAGCATTGGAGTACACCTTAATAATACTTTGGGAATACCTTCAGTCTTTCTCAGGAATACCTTGAACATACCTTGGCGATTCTTTGAAAATTCTTTAGAATGAATTCCTTGAGTATGCTTTGGGAATATTTTCGATATCTTTGAAAATATCTTGAAAATATCTCGGGTACACTTTGAGCTTTTTCCTATTTTATGGTCTTTTAACAAACTACTTCCAATTTTAGGGTGAAATATCTTTAAATTCCCATTTTATGATCTTTTGAAAAGTTTTTCCCATTTTGGAGCTCAATTTTCTAACGTGGTGAAGAGAGAAACAATTCGCTTCTTCTAAAAGCACACACAGGCTGTCTTCTAATTGAACAGTGGATAGCAAACAAATTTCTTTTTTTCCAAATTTAATGTAATGGATCCTAAACTTAATCTTGTGGTGTGAATGGTGTAAAAAGATTGAGTTGCTTTTTTTTTTTGTCCTTTAGTATAGATTGACTTTAATATTTATTGCTCTTTTGGAAATGTACTAACTAATTAAAAAAAATTAATTGCAGTTGTCCGTTGGTTAAGAAATGGGACAGTGCTATCCACTTTCTCAAATAGCGGACAGAGCTGTTTGCCTTCTCTAACAGCGGCCACCTTTTGACCATTGACTACCCTAAAACTGACATTTTTTTTTAATTTAACCCCAAATTGAGAAATATAGTTTCTTTATTAACACTTTTTTGGGAAAAAGCCTGGCATTCCTTAGTGATTTTCACCCAAGAAGAAAAGAAAGTATAAAATAGAATTCAATTCAAAATTAAAAACCATCAAAAAATTTTCAAAATAACACAGTTAATTCAAATTCACAATTAGCATCAAATTGAATTCAACAAAAAGATTTTATAATTACAGTAAATTCATCAAATTTAACATATTCTCCATCCTAACTACTACAAACACTAATGTTGTTTCCGTTGAACAACATTTCAGTAGCCGGACACTATCGTCATTGTCGTTGCACTAGCTTTTTCTGCATCAACATATCCTATAAATACCGTTGTCATGTCAATGTCCCAGGTAGGGCAACAGAGATAAGGATAAAAACGTAAAGTGAACAAAACATCGAGAAAAAAATAGGTATAAAAGAAATTGATTTCAATACAAATGAAAAGAAAAAAATGCCGATAATTTTTGAAATGAGAAGTTAAAAATCGGTAATTGACCAAAATTCCTCTTTTGTTTTAAGAAAAAATGGTCCGCTTGTTGAATAAATGGTTATTGAACCTAACTCATACTAAAAACTAACTTGTTTAAAAGAGAATGAATATCTATTTCATTATAAAGAGCATTTAAATTTTATAATTAATCGATGTAGGATATTTTAACACATCTCTTACGCCCACGGCCAAACGAATGTGGAAAATATAGAGCCTGAAGTTTGTAGAACTAAAAATATACGGGTGGCCCAATATTGCAAAGCAATGACTCTGATACTATATTAAATAAATGAACTATTGGTCTAAACTAGACTAAACAAAATAGAGATGTCCAAATTATTATAAAAAAACATTTAAATTTTATAAATGATCGATGTAGAGTATCTCAGTTTATATATATATATATAAAGAATTGAAATATAATTGGTAGGGAGGTGGAAATGTGGGGCTTTAAGGAGGCAAAATAAGATAACGGTAATAGGTGGGTGATAGTTTAGAGCTGCAGGATTTGCAATTTTTATTTTATTTTGGAACTATGGGTTGGAAATATAATGTGGAGTCAATAACTCAAGGGATTTCACGAGGATGATTGACTGTAGAAGAGTTGGTTATAAAACTTTTTCAGTTTAACTAGATATTTTAAATTTGGTCTCTCGATATATAGCTATCTTAAAATTTTTATGGGAGTATTTTACCATTTTTCAGGTTCTATCTAGTACAAATATAGTTAATCTCAACCCGTTAATATATAGACTAGAGACATATTTGGTTTCAAAAAAAAAAAACTCAATAGAATTCCCGTGACACTTTCCTAGTCATGACAATAACTAGCCCTCCAATCTTTGTATTGTTTCCCCAAATATCTCTTTCAAATTCTATTGGCACCATTACTATTATTAGAGTTAACTTCATATCTGATCATTGATTTTCTTTATTTATGATTATATTTTTACTAATTCCTATAATTATTTATGATATTTTAATTTTTTATAAACATTTAATTTCTTATGAAATAATTAAAGTAGCATAGAGCAAGATATTATTATCAATATTTAATACCAAAAATATTTTTTTGTTGAATAATTAATTAAATTTTTATCCTTTTGTTACGTAAAAGCCAAACCATGTCTTATTATAAAAAAATTAGAAAAATATCGTGCATGGGGTCCTCCCAAGGAATCCAAGAAAAATAATTAAATTATAAATATTTTTTAAAATATTATAAATATTTTATTTTTTTAATTTAAAGAAATTAATTAGCCAATAAAATCCTTGCAACAGAGGTTTATATTGTCTATATATGTAGAATTAATTGACACTCTCTCTTCTGATTTTGTCATTTTCTTTTTTGAGTGTCAAATCGGTGTGGATCAATAAAATGAAAGTCATATTCCAGAAACATCACTGCTTGACTCTTGCGTTATGGGAGGCCATAGCAGCATATTACTTTCAATTCTTGAATTAGATAGAGGAGAGAGAATTTTTCATGACAATGACACTCTCTTATCATATATATGTCATGCATTTGCTAGATGTTTTGTTTTCATGTTATTTTTGGTACACATTCTTCCCAAATATTTTTTTATTGTTAATTTTTTACCATTGAATAAATAAATGTGTCTTGGGTCTAATTGTTCCTCAGATCAATTAAAGTATATATGAATTAATAGGAAATTTTAAGGAGTGAAGTGGGCCAAAAATAATTTGGACAAAAAACCAATCAAAAGGTAAAAATGAACAATTACAAAGAACTGGATATGTCTTATGCCGAAAATAAAATGACCAATCGTTTTGAGTATATGCATGAGCTATAGCGAAGAGATAATACTGGAAGGGGAAATGGAACCCTAAAGTCAGTCATTGCACATATATATCAGTCATCTAGCTAGGTTCAACTAAAACCTAGCTAATTAAGGCTAATAAAGATTTGGTTACCTGAATAAGTAAATTTGTGATGTAATTTGGTGAGAAAATTATAATTTAAGTTTGGCTTATTATTTTCACCCACCTCTATAAAATAATCATCCTTATTGACTTCAATATATATTAATTATAATTTGGTAATCAAATAAGATTATGCATCGATTAGTTGAAATAGTTCATAAAATTTTCAATAAATATACTCCTATAGATTCTCATCCTCCTACCCAGATACGAATTAATATATTTTTCTTCTATTTCTCTCTTTGGAATGTAGAAGAAAGTTGTGGTATTTATTATGCATTGACCTTAATTATAAAAACAGTTTTTTATTTTTTATTTTTTGGTGGTTTGACATTTTACAAAATATATATTTATTTGGTCTTAGCTACTAAATTTTTTCGCTGCCTATTACGAGGTATGTTGATAGGAAACCCTTATAGTTTAATCAAATATTTCGAATTTAAGTTCTGAATATATATAACTATTTTAAAATTTTAGAAAAAATATTTTATCGTCTTTCGAAGTCCTATCCGACATGCTATGGATTAGTCGAAAAAATTCCAGACAACAAAATAAATCAAAAGAAAAAGATAAAGTGCTGCATTTCAAATTTCAAAGGTGCTTAAATTCATATTCGGGGCTCAAACCTGGAATTCATTTTTTTTTTTTTACAACTTAAATTATAACGTGAAAGATTATCTCCATGATGGACGGAAACGCGTTGGAGAAATATTACTTTCGTGAATTGCATTGTGATTAGATTAATTAGCTGGAATTAATTGTAAGCATATCTTTACGAGCTATAGAAAAGATAAAGACATAATCCTGAGATGATCCATATTCTAATTTAGGGGGAAAAATGTTAATTTTGTATCTTGATAACCTATTAAATTGTGGTGATTTTAAATATTGAAATTGAATTAAAAAATTTCAGCACGTGTTATACTTTTCTTAAAATGTGGGGAATAGAGCTCAAAAATCTGATTCTTTCATAAATAACTTTTATATAATATTAAAAAAAATGTTTATAGATTAGATGAGATATTCAGAATTTTTTTCCCTTAGTTTGAATTTCAAATTTGAATTATAGATATAAGATATCTTTAATTAAAACTTGTGAGAAAACGCTTTAACCTTTATGGAACTATTTGGTACGAATTTCCATAAAACAAAAAAAAGTTTTTCAATTAAGGCTACAGATAGTTAACGATGGGTTTTTGCGAGAGAAAAAAATGGTCACTAATAGTGTGAGGAATTAGGTGGAAAACTGAAAACCTAGCGGTAATGAGACTGCGGTGATACAAATTTGGCGGAGAAATTGTAGAGGAATTGCAACAAAAGAGGGAATGCATCGCAAAAAATTTAGAACAAAAGGTGCTGAGACGTTTTGGTGACAAAATAGTGATGGATATTGGTCTATCTGTGGAGGGCATGTTTTCCTCGTAAATGTAAATGATCAGCATGTGGCCCAAATGTGCAGTGCAGTAGTATTTGCCAGGGAAACATGGTTGCTAATTCTCTTGAGGAAATATTTTACCGTCTTTCAAGATTTTATCAAGTACGGATAATTAATCGGACTAACTCGATATAAAAAAAAGAAATTTAATTAGTCATTGACCCATTGGAGCTCGGAGATATTAGCTTCCAACACAACTCTTTTAAGGTTTGTGTTTCAATTTCAATGAATATCGTTTTGTTGTGCGCATGGCTTGTGGTTTCAAGTCCGTGCATGCAATGTTCATTCATCCTTTACAAGTCATTATTTTATCAATTTATAATTTATTGTCATATTAAAATAATGTTCACAATCGATTTAGAGTCTGTTTCATATTGCGTTTGGAAAAAATTTTGTATTTTTAACTTTTTTTTTAATTTTGAAAAATGTTTTTAAATATAAGCAAGTAAATAAAAGTTTTTTCCAAAAGTAAATTTGAAAAAAATAGTTTATAAAAAATTAAAAAAATTAATTAATTAAATAAAAAAAATTCAAAATTTACTTCTCAAATCCTCAACAGTAATTTTAAACACCATTTAATATTCCTGAAGTATTATTAACATAATTCATGTAATTGGAGATAGTGAACTTTTCTAGACAATTGAATTTCTTTTTTCCTCTTTTTTTTTTTTTCTGTCGACTATTGACTTATGATCATATCTACTTTGTTGAACACTTGATCATATGTAGTAATCAATGACAAAAATGAAAGAAATATTTATCAAAATGAAAATAAATAAATAAAATGTAGTGAAACATTCAAGAAATTACAAGAAACATGGAGTGGAACCCATATGAAAATATGGTGATGTCAATGGAGGCAGAGGCGCATTGAAATTAAATGCAGTGAGCTCTATAATTGTGTGGAACAATCTCCACGAAAGAAAAGAATACAGAGTCACCTCGTCCTCTGCTAAAAGAATCTCCAAAAAGGGTTTGCTTAATTGGAACAAATTTAGATAAAGGCCGATACAAGACAAAACCACCGCCACCGCCCTCAACTACCGCCACTTTCACCACCCTATCCTCTTCTCTATCTTTCTCTATACTACGCATGCACTTTAAGTAGAGCTTAAATGAATTAAGCTAATAGTGAGCTTTCACAAAATATTTGAATTTTACTAGAAATTATCAAATTGAATATGAGTTTGAGCAATTCAAATACTTATCGAATCAAGTTCAAATATCATAATATCTGACTCATAAAACTTGCAAGTTTAAATGAGTAGTTAAAATTTTTATTATTTATTAAATTACTTTTATACTTTTAGTATTTAAATATATTATAGTTTAATCGAGTCTAGCCAAGAATATTATTTATTAGTTTTTTAATTGATTCGAATTTTTTCAAGTCAAGTTTCGAACTATTGAATTTGAGTTAAAAGCTTTTTTATTAAATCGAGTTCAAGTCTGATAATATATATTACGATTCGATTCAATTGGATTACATTCTTTAACTCTAAGTAGTACTATAGATGGGATCCACCAACAAGGTATATATATATGTGGACCAATATGTAAATTTGGGTTAGCTGAAGGGCACAATATAAATCCACAATAGCCACAAATTACCGGTGGCCCGAACCAAATTGGCGGTTGTCAACCCTTTCTCTTGGCCTTTTTTTGCATGCATTTTTACAATCCATAAACCACTGAAAATTTTATAGATATTGACTCACACAAGTTGGGAAAATTTATCCAAGTTTTAACAAGTGGCCAATGGCCGACCACTTTAGAGCGAGTGGCTTGGTTATTCAACCGTCCAACCAATCTTAATAATGGGAGTGTACTGTAGATTGATATGTCATTGTAGTTGGGTATTCCACCACATCGATCCCAATTGCAATTAAAGAGGAAAATAAAAACAAAAAATCTTTAGTCTTTTTCTCTCTTAACTTTTGAGAAAAAAACAAATATTAACTTTTTTGAGGATGAATAGGAAGTTCAATAAATTGAAATGTATACTATTATATGTGCCCACAAATTATTTTCATTACCTCATAATTTGTCCATCCATATACAACTAAAATATCTAGCTTAATATATGATAGCACTCGAAAAATGTATGATTTTCTCAATTAAATTTGAACTATTTTCTTCTAGTTTTAGTTTGTTTTTGTAATTTATTAATTTCTAGGTGTTGGAGCATGAAAAGAGGTTTCGAAGCCATGGGGAGAAAATGAGCCAATTTGCATGAAATTCACAAGTTTAAATCGATTTGGAAGAAAATAGGTTAAATATGGAGCTGAGAAGGGCCACCACACGAGACCATGTGGGAGGCCGTGTGAGAGGGAGAAAAATGGGCAAAGCGAGCAAGAAGCTATTAATTATAAATTCAACAAAAAGGCAAATAAAATCATCCCATATCGATGTTCAAATATTAAAAGATATAAAAAGTATTTTTCATAATTTACAATTTTATTATATATATGTAAAAAAAATTGCAAAAATTTTGAAAGGTCATAGTTCTCTCAAGCCCTCCTAACGAAGTTCCGCCCTTGAATGCAATAGCAAGTCACATACAGTTAATAGTGAATAATTAATCTCATCATTTTTTAAAATGCATATAATAGTATTGAAATTTATATTATTTTTAATGTTTCCTCTAAAAAAATTGGTTCGTACTCAGGCTCTACCACTGCCTGAGGGAATTGAAGGTCAGCATGGGAAATCCAAATTAAGGATGCCTCTTGGTGACTAAAAATGTAAAGGGTATCGGTGAAGTTTGGTATAAGCCATAATGGCACTAAATATAAGCGAAGAAAAGTTTGGTTAATGATAGTTCGCTTCTTGGCTTAGTCGTCCAGTACTCCAATCAATTATTAGTTAGCAGCCATCACAATCTATCACCGCCACACCCATACAATTCCCATCACCCATATACACCTTCTTAACACTATGACTTGTCACTTATGTGGTATACAATTCCCATCACCCATATACACCTTCTTAACACTATGACTTGTTACTTATGTAGTACAGACACGTATACGGATATGAATACTGAGAAACGACATTTATAAAAATATTAGAATATAAATATATGGAGAAAATGTATAAATATTAAAAATATAATAATTAAATTCAAAAATATTATTTTAAGTTATTACTTTCATATAAAATTTAACAAAAATGACGTACAATCAAATATATTGAACAATAATTTGTGTTAAGTAGATATTTTATGTTTTCTAAAAAAATATATATTTTTAATTTAAAGAAATAGACTTTTAATTTTTTACAAAACACACCAAGAATATTTTGTATAAGTAGCATAAACGTATCGAAAATGCGATACGCTATACAGTTGAAGTGTCTGTACTTCATAGCTTATTACTCATACTTTACACTACTACGTACTGCTATATACTTGTCATATATATAATGCTGAGGCATTTTCTACTAACTTGAATATTATAAAGGGAAAATTACGTTCTTTTAATTTAATATAATACACTGTTACTCTTAAAGTTTGAAAATTATACTATTTGTCTCATATGGTTTGACATGATACACCAGTACCTTCTGAGATTTAAAAATTAAATTATTTACCTCTTGTACTTTAACATAATACACTAGTAAGAAATAATATTTTTTTTACTCAAGAGGATACTAGTATAATAAATCAAATTTATAAAAGTACTAGCACAATATATTAAAACTTCATATGATAAATTATATAATTTTCAAGACCAGGGACACTAATATATTATGTCAAACCACAAAGAGTAAATCATATAATTTTCAAATCTAAAAAGATACTAATGTATTATATCTAATTACAGAGTTAAGCAGTAATTTTTTCTATTATAGATTTACATAATATGTCTATATGGTTTTCCTTTTCCTTTTTATTTCATATATATATATATATCTTTTTTGTTCCCTTAATCAATTTTTTTATCTAAGTTTTCTTTTATATTTTATTTAATTTTGGTCTATTTTGCCTCTTAAAATCTAAATTTTCGTTATAATATTTCCATTACCATATCAAAGAATACATGTAACAGTAAATTTTTTTGATATATCATATTATTATATGATGGCCGGATTTGTCATTTTTTAAAATATTAAGTAGTAAAATAATATATATATAAAGCAATTTGGACTAAAAACCAATCAAGATGATGAAAAAATGATAAAAATGAACAACTGCAAATAATTGGATATACCTCATATTTGTTAAATAAGACAATATTGAGGCTTAAAATATATAAATACACTTTAAAAATTATTTGGTGTCTTATCCCTTTTAGGTGATCCATTCAACATCTGAATTTATATATTAAAAATTTATATCCATTGATATTCTATACTTTTTCAAATGACCCCATTAGACACTTAGTCATCAATATCTTAAAATGATTCATTAAAAGCTTGAATTAATCTAAATTGATTTATAAGACATCGATCTAAACTTGTTTAAAATTATCCATTGGACAATTGAACTTATTTAAACAAGAAGTTCAGACTCTGTTTTTTTTTTCGATAAGCTTTTTTTTTAATTTTATAAGTTCATACCCGCTGTCACACACATATATATATATAGTCGGAAAGTAGATAGGGCAGATAGTGGTAAATAACATTTTCTTTTCTAAATATGTAATTAGGTGACACATCAGTTGGATTAATTACATTCATTTGTATTATTTATACCTAAATCACAATTTTTTATTTGGTAATACTAAAATTATTGAACTTTTTAAATTATTATAAAAAAGTCATCGTCAACTAATTTTTACAAGTTATTAGCCAGAAAACTCATTTTTTATGGGTTTTGGGTCATAATGATATCACAATTCCACCACTAATTGCCTATAGCTACATTTCTTGACGAGTTGCAAAAAAAGTGGTCAGAGGTAACTAGTGGTGGTGGTGTGATACCATTATCAGCAATAATTTTTCTACAATTCGTTAAGAGATATGTCATAAGTAACTAACAGTAGAGTTGTGATACTATTATAACTCAATAAATCTATAAAAAATGAGTTTTTCGGCTAACAATTCATCAAAATTGTTTACATGGATTTTTCTACAATAATTTATAAAGTTAAATGATTTTAATATTATAAAAAAATTGTAATTTAGATGTAAATAATATAAGGTTAAGTGACTATGAATGTAATTAATATCACATTAGTTTTAAACAAGTTCAAATGTTTAATGGGTCACTTGCAAATTACAGAGTACTAAATTAAATACAAATATAATAGCATATCATAATTGTTTTTATACTACATTTTATATTATGCACTTGATTATTCGATTTAAGATATAATCAATTTATCGAGGCAGCAGTTTATTTTGTTTCTTGTATATATATAGAAGAGAATATGTTATACAGATCATATAAATTTCATTTCCAACCTTATAATAATGGACATAAAAGAAGAGGAGACAAGAGATGGGCAATATAATAATTAATGGTGTGAGATGACAAGGGCATATGCATGATGATCACAAACAATTAATCAGAAAGGAACAACAGAGGGTCCACAATCACCGTTAGATTTAAATAAAAAGAAAAGTCACATATTTGACCATCTGACCAGACCAGGACTACTGGACCCTCGATTGACCATCTGACTTTTTCATTTAATGCTGCTGCTGTTTTTGGATTAACTATTAATAATTTAGAGGTGGAGTGGTTGCTGTTGTTGTCACGTGATGATTTTTGGTGAAGTGAGTTTTAGAAAAAATTTTGTATTTTTAATTTTATTTTTATAATTTTGAAAATTATTTTTTTTTGTAAAAACAGGAATGTAGATATTTTTTAACAGTAAATTTTAAAAAAAATTAATCAATTAAATAAAAAAAAATACAAAATTTATTTTTAGAATACGAAACAGTAGTCTCAAACTCTTATTTCCTCAATTTCTGTGTATTGTTGAAAATTTTGTACCTTTCTTGTTTAATAATTTTAACAGTTAATTGGGAAACAGGTGTCTCGTGAATCTTCCTTAATTTACAACCTCTGCACATTCAACTTCACGAACCTAAGAGCACTTGTCTCTCTATGTCTCTCTCTCTCTCTGTTTGTATATTCTGTCCCTTGTTTTCTCTCTGCATGTGAATTAATATGCTATCTAACATGCAGATTTTATATGTATTTTACAGTTTCGTGATTAGTTTTTGGAGCAAGTTAGATTTAAAGTTGCTTTTTTATATATTATATTTTTAATTTTTTAATTTTAAAAATTATTTTTTTTATAGAATCAAATAAATATATGTTTTTCCAGGAATAGTTTTAAAAAAACAGTTTATAAATATTTTTAACATTTTTTAATTTTGAAAACTGTTTTTGGATAAAATCAAATAAATATATATTTTTTTCAGAAATAGTTTTGAAAAAAACAGTTCATAAAAAATTAAAAAAAATCAATAAATTAAATAAAAAAATTCAAAACTTACTTTTAAGACACTCAACACCAATCACAAGTACTCCCTATAGCAAATAAATTATTAGATAGACTCGGTGTATCACGTCATTCGTAGACTAATTCAATATTTAAATGACAAATATGCATTTTGTATGCACTTTAACCATAAAAAAATAAAATATATATCAATAAATCATTGGTTTAGTCTACAGATAACGTAGTAAATTAAATTTATTTAAAAAATTTTCCCTATGACGTCATGTTACTGATGATTGTATATATAGATTTAAAGAGTTGGGTTTAATAGAGTTAGTAATACCACAATTATAATCTTTTTATATTTCTTTACTCTATTGTTATTTGTTTAAATCAATATTTTTATTGGATTGAGCTTTTTTTTTTCCCTTCTTAAATCACAAGCTTAATTCAATTTTTATTTTGAACTTTTCTACATTTTGGATTTCAGATTTTTACCTACACATTTTACAGTCATACAGCAGTTAATTATAATTATGATTCTTATAGCATATTAAAATTAGAGAATCGGATTTAACAATTGTTTATCATTGTTCTAAATAATTAAGTTATTTAGATTCATTGCAATACTAGGTTCTTGAACTTTCAATGTGGAATCTTTTTCAATATAATATGCTGCCTTCATGCTCTAGCATTATCTTTACTGTGCTCTACCCCCACAGCTACGACTAGACATGAGTGGATGTCGATGTTACTCTATATTATTTGTACAATTTTCCTTCCTCAATTTTCTACATAAATCCTACACAATTTCAGTTATATATGTAGTAAATTCTCCAGATAATGTTACTAATAAACTAAAATTAAATGGCTTATATATGTAAAAGACAATTTGTAAACCTACGAATTGAAGGAAATTTATTGTGCATGTTCTGTAGGATTGCCATCTCAATCGGGGAGGTTAGGGTTGGAGTTAATACTTTGCATGCATGTGGATCGATACGACCTTAACCTCTGCGTTAGGGTAGAGAATTTTTTGACCAAGACAATGCATACCCACTTGTCTTAATTTCTACATCTCACTCTATTCTTCTAATTAATGCTTATACAAATTAATTCTCTCATAAATTAATTAATGGAGATAAACATGATTAATTATGTCTCTTTTAATTAATTAATATGCTTAAATATTTGGTATTACTTAATATTTTTATTACTCAGTTACTATTTCCAATATTAATGAATATCTCTCCTCTCTTTTTGCATTCCATAAAAGGCAATGGGATGAACCGGATCAGATTTCACCTTACTCGTCTCCAATTATAAATTTATATTTTTATCTCTGTCCCATAAATGGAATTGGATATCCCCAAACGGGATCAAGTTTTCTTGATGTATTAATCATTTCTTAATTCATATTTAATTAACTAATAAAAATATAATATTAATCAATTCATACATATATCTCTCTCTCTATATATATATATATAAACTAAAAAAAATACAATAAACTATTAGGCTTAACACTCTGAGTTTTTTTTTAGTTTGCATCATAAATTTGTTTTTGACCCGCCTGAATGTTATTTTTAAATCAATTTTCTCCTCTAATATTAATTAAAAAATGTAACAAGTAGTCATCTTGTATACTGATTTGGCAATCGAAATATGGATTGAAATTCAATTAACCTTCTGACTGCCTTGTCAACTTAAGATGACTATTTGTTACATTTTTAAAATATTAAAGGAGCAAATTAGACTAAAAATGATACTATGAGGCAATTGCATCCAAAACCAATTTAGAAGGAAATTTAAGAAAAAAATAAAAGATTTAGAGAGCTCCGTATAGTTTATGCTAAACTTTTATAATTACTATATCTAAAAATTTAAGCAAATTATATATATGTCATTCTAAAAGTCAAAATGATTTAAAAAAATAAAAACAATATTTTTTAGTAATTGTAAAAAAAAAAAAAAAAAGAATTGGTGGCTTTTAGAAGAAACACATATTTGGATATTTTGTAGAATAGATCTCTATAATTTTTTTCTCACACCTTGAATTCAAATTTGATTAATTGAATAGAACAATGTAAATAAATTAATATTTCAAGATATAAAATAAAATAAATAAATAAATTTTAAAAAGTATATATATTTGTATCGGGGTGGGGCACGGAGCGATATATATTATCCCACTTCATATCCGTTAAATTATGTTTCAGATTTTCTGTAATCCAATCCATTTTCGGTCAAAAAATCCGTCTTGTTTGAGGCGGATATGGGGTGAGAATCTACGAAACTAGATCAAATTGTCATCTCTAATTTTATATTTTACATATAAGTTTGGGTCTATTAATATTTTATGGGGAAATTTATGCCATACACTAATATTAGAAAGATTTTTTCAATTTTACCGATGAAATTTTTATGTTTTCATTCTTATTTTCTGCATTTTTATTTATGCCAAATTTTTTTTTTCAAATATTAGATTTTACTGTATATATATTTAACATATTTCTTATTTAATAAAAACAAAAAATGGTCATTTTTTACATTTTAAATATGGATTAAGAATTTTATGGAATAATTGCTAAAAATAAATTTAACTTTTAAACTTGTATCAAAATTAAATTGTATATTCTATTTTTTCATTTAAATATATAAATTTTAAAAATTTTATCAATTTATAAATTTCAACAAAACTCTCCTGATATAATATAAAATTCCAATGATATTAAAAATGTTATGCTGACTAGAAAGTTGAGTCATTTTAAAAACTTTAAAATGTCATTATTTTTATTTTTTCTAAAATTTTAAAACCTAAATATTTCTGGCAAAACTCTATTTATAGTAAATTTTTTGTTTTTCCTTGTTTTATTGACTATACAACTCTTGAACACGACAACTACACATATTACTTTTCAAATTTAAAGAAAGATTTATGTTTTAAAATTTTAGAAAAAATAAAAATGATGATGTTTGAAAGTTTCTAAAATGAATCAACTTTCTAGTTAGTACAGCTGTTTTAATATGGCCGAAATTTTATGTCGTGTTGGCAAAGTTTTGTCCAAAATTTACAAATTGATAAAATTTTAAAAGTTTATGTATTTAAATGAAAAAATAGAAAGTATAATTTAATTTTGATATAAATTCTAAAGTTCGGTTTATTGCTGGCAAATATCCCAAATGTTGTTAACTTGTATGGTCACCATTTATCTTTTTGTATTCATTTATTTATTTTTAATCATTGTTTAATTAAGTTAATTAGCAAAAAAAGATTACGTAAACTTGAATTTAATTAACTTAATTACCAAAAGTAAATATTGAACAAATCTTAATTACAAAAAAAATATGTAAACTTATATTTAATTAACTTAATTAAGGTTATTTACTTTGGTAAAACTTGAGTAGATCTTTGGTAATTTTTAATTGAGAGATTGACTTAATGTAGGTAAATTTTGGGCAAATTTTGGATAAATCTTGGATCAATTTTAGGTAAATCTTATATAACTTTAACTTTGATTAATTTTTTTTTGTAAATATTGGGGTGAATCTTGTGTATAATTGGAGTAAATATTAAGTAAATTTTTTATAAACCTTTTGTAACTTCAATTCTCATTAATTTTTTTGGTAAATTTCGGGTAAGTCTTGAGTAATTCTTAGATAAATCTTGAGTAAATCTTGTGAAATTTTAACTTTTATTAATTTTCTGGTAAATATTGAACAAATTTTGGTTATAATTTCAGTAAATTTTAAGTAAATCTTTGATAAACATTTTATAACATCAATTTTCAATAATTTGTGGTAAATCTCGAGTAAACTTTAGATAATTTTTGGGTAAACCTTATAAATCTTTGAGTAAATCTTATGTAACTTTAACTATCATTATTTTCTTATAAATATTGGGTATAACTTTGAGTAAACTTTAAGTAAATTTTTGATAAACTTTTTGTAATTTCAATTTTCATTAATTTTGTAGTAAACATTAAAAAAATTTCAGATAAATCTTGGTTTAACTTTGATTTTCAGTATTTTTGTAATATTTCTAGGCGATTTTATCATATTTTAAAAAAAACTTTAATGCGATCAGTATTTTTTAAAAAAAAAACTTTAAGGGTATATATTTTTATAATTATCCACCCACTTTTTTCTATTTTTGTAAAATTTTCTATTTTTCGAAGTCGAATCTTCGCAGACGAACTAGTATTTCTAAGCTTATAAACTCATTTTAAAATAGTTTATGCCATTTTAGAGTAAGACCATAATTGTTAGTATAAACTCATTTTAAAATAATTTATACCATTTTAGAGAAAGACCGTAATTATTATTAAACTTAGTTTCAACCCGCATGCTTTTAACCCATCAATAACATAATATTGGTAAGTTTTAGCTTTTTTTTTTTTTTTTATCAATTTGATAAACTTTAGCTGACACTAATATAAAGAGTATTTGCTTTTGCATTTCTGTCACCGATTTTTGTTCTTTTTATTTATTATTTATTTTCCCAATTTCATGTATTTCTTTCTCATTTTGCTTCTAAAATTATTATCTTGTGAAAAAAAAAATGTTAATTAAATTTTTTCCTATAAGTTGGATTACTTTACACACATTTCTCTTACTTAGTTTTCAGAAAAGGAAAAAGGAACTTTATCATCTAATCTCATATAATTTTCTAAAATAAATGATAACATTGCATCTCCATATTATCTGTCTCTCATTCAGTCAAAGGATCCATTAAATTCTAAGTTATTATATGGTCCCCTTAAATTGAAAACTGTTTTTCATCTTATCTTTCGTTCTATAGATCTTATTATTTTATTGCACAATTTCTTAATGCAAAGCAACATTAATTTTTAATATATAAGGCTGTAATTAAAATTCGAACTTTTTTTAGATCATACTACAAGTATCTCCAGTCAGTCAATTAGGATCACACATTGAGACTAATCATACTCATGCCGGATAAAATATTAAGGGTAGCAAAACATCTCTTCATGAGTTTTAAGATAGCTGCATATTCAAAACTTGAACTTAATACTTCTAGTTAAGTTAGAAGATATCAATATCATCTCATCTACGCTCTCATGGGATTTAAAATTCAAACTTTGTAACCATACAATTAGAGAAAATAAATAATTGGAAAATTTTCAAAAATGGCAAAAAACTCCTAAAATGTTATAATATTACTCCACTTAGTTAATGTTTTTTTCAAAACTATCAAAAGCACCCAAAAAGTATTATAAAAATACTTAAACTCAAAAAGTAACTTTAAAGTATGTATATCAAAAATTGCACATTCAGTATATTTTCAGTATATCTTGATATATCTTGGTTCTGTAGGAATACATTGAGTATACATTGGTTCAGTATACCTTGGGCATTCCTTGAGAATATCTCGGGTATACCTTGAAAATTCCTTAAGAATTCCTTAGAAACACCTCGAGAATACTTTCAAAATATATTGGCAATATATTGAGAATTATACCTTAGATACCTTGGATAGCTTAGATATATTTTAATGATTTTTAATAAAAAGAAGAAGAAAAAAGAGATTAAATAACAACAATCTATCACTTTCTGTTATAATAATAATTCATCAAAATTGAGAACAAGAAGCATTAGGAAAGTCATCGTAATCCCTCGTATACTTTCTCAATAGCTACTGATAATTAAAATATTTGGGTAAAATAACCATACATATAATAATAGAATGCAGAGCAAGTATTCTCCAATAATTCCCTTTTCATTGCTTAATTTGATGGTTTTTGCCCATGAAGTATGGATATTTCAGCTATATAACGTGTCGCGTTTTTAATACTGACACAAAATGTCCTGAATACGTTTTATAATTTTTAAAAAATTAGAAATACATTTATCTATATCAAAACACATTTTTCCTTCTAGAAAACATAAAATTTCTATTTAGAAACTAATTATTGTTCAATAAATTTGATTCTATATTATTTTTATTAAATTTTATATGAAAATAATATTTTTTAAATTTAATTATTTATAAATTTACTTCAATATTTTTAATATTTACATATGTCTTATCCTAATATTTTTATAAATATCATTTTCCGTGTTGGTGTCCCAGCTACGTAGGTTTTCGCATTAAAGAACTCGCAAGACTAACTTTCAAGCTTTTATCTTCTAATATTGATGATTTGAATTGCAATACCATGGAGATAGAGAAGAGAAATAGGAAGGGAATTATAGAAGCAGAAGTCAAGTAAAGAAATAATTAGTTTAAAAACAAAACATATTACAGAGATCCACGTTGAAAAAATAGAATATAACCTGAGATTTGAACTAATAGATCGATCATCTTTTCAAATCAAATAAAATTAGTGAGACATACGGCATTTTGTCCAAAATCACAGAGTAGAACGATGGAGACAACGCATCATAGACGATTTCGCTCAAGTGACCTGCAAGCTGCCGACATCGCTACTTCTAGCATTGCCGTGTTAGCCAGAAGATGTTGAAGATAATTCTTCTACTTTGAAAAAAAAAACGGAATAAAAGAAATTAATTTCGGTAAAATTAAAAAAAAAAATCAATAATTATGAAAAGAAAATATAAAAAATGACAAACTGTGAAATTTCCAAGAAAATACAAGAAGATGTTTGAATTGGACTTCCAAGAAAATACATGATTGGGCTATATAACTGCGGCCTCAGCCGCACTCGGTTTTTCTCAACAGGCCCACAAAACACCGTCCAAATTTATATAAAGTGAGTATTAATTAAATGGTTCGGAATTTTTTATGAAGTATTTTACTGTACTTTAAGTTCTATTTGGTACGCTCCGGATTAACTCTGCATATTAAACTAAAATTGAGTGGTTCTGAACTATTTTTTGGGATGCAACTCTAGCTTAGGCTCTAATGAGGTTGAAGTTTGACAAATTCATTTGTCCAATTCCAAAACAGACTTACAGCTGGGGATAATTTTGGTTTGTTACAAATCAAAATATTTTGGTTTGAGCAATGAATTACAATGAAAAGAAAGAGAACCCACATCCATGACTTGAGTTAGATTCAAGTTCGATTCTCTATCCACAAATGTAAAAATATGACATTTCTATTGATTTCTTTCTTGAAATCTCTTACTAAGTTTCTTGATTTTTGTTTTTGGATATTAGTGCTAGAAATTTGGGAGAGAGGATATCAAAAGTCCAATAGAAAATTGCAAAAATTAAATTAAATTAAATGATAAGCCACATGGAATAAAAGGATGTTATTTACAAGTGGAAAACTAAAGAACTTGCTTTAAGATTGATATTATATAGGTTAAACTATATATGGTAAATCATATATTTTTTAAAATATCGGATAGATACTAATGTATTATGTCAAATTATATGGACTAAATAGCAATTTTTTCTTATTATTATTATTTCATAAATAGAGAGTAAATTAGTTTAATATCGGTAATTAAGGAGTCAAATGAACAAATTTGAAACTTTAAACAGTCAATTAAAAAAATAGACCAAAATATATAAAGTTCAAGAATCAAAATATATTTTTCATAAAAATTTTAAAATTCTTCAACTAATTAAAATGTCATGTTGAAAAAAAAATTGTTATTTCAATATAATTACAAGTAGCAATAAATATTCCAACGTTAATATATTAAAAAATCATCTATATATATAATGTGTTCTAATGTATTAATTCTTTGAATGATTATATATGTGCGACTGTGTGTGTCAAGAAGCAATACATAACTCTATTTAGATTGAGCGATTGTAAAATTCATGATAAAATTTAAAAATTTTAAATCTATAGATTGTAAAATCTATATATTCTAATGATATCAACTCAAGGTTTAATCCGCAAGTGCACGAGCCAATTGTAAAATGGCAAGTGTCCTCCCGGAGTCGATCTCATAAGAAATCACTAGCTTAGACTCTTAATTACTTTAATTACTAATGAACACGAAATGCAACCTAAACACTCTAATCCGTTTGATTTGATTTTGAGTAAAAACTAAATTAATTAAACAATGAATTAAATTGAAAAGTAATTAAGGAATAAAATCAATGGATAAAGTGGGTATCCGATTTTGCTCACCCAATTTTGCATTCCCTCCCAAGCATTAAATTCATAGAATTAATATTTTATGGCGATCACCTTATGCATTAGCTAATCAAACTAATGAATTAACTAATGTTCAATCCAATTTTTAGATTAGATTAAAAATGATGTGTCTAACAATCAAACCTTAACATATTCATTCCTAATTCAGTCATTGTTGGTCAAGCAATCATTAAACTAGAAATTAATTAAGTGCAATTAAATTGAAATGGAAATAATAAATTTAACAAAATAATGAGAGTTATTACAAAATTGGGATTGCAAACCAGGCTCCCAAAAAGAAATTAGCCTAACATGAATACTAAACAAATTAATATAATATTTATAGTCAAACAAATATTGCTGCAACAATTGAGAAGAAGAGAAAAGTTGTGATGCTCCCTTAAATTTTCAAATTTGGAAATTGGAGGTTGGTGGTCTTCAATCCTTCAAACCCAAGTCAAAATAATCCTCAAGAGTAAAAATAATTCTTTCCTCTAACAACTGATCTGCTGAAGAATGAGATTGTCCACCAAAAAGCCTCTTGTGTGTGCAGAAATTTGAAGGAGAAGATGAATAGATTTGAAACCCTAGAATTCATCTCTTACAAATCTCCAAGAAAAAGATGAATTAAATGACTAAAACTCTCATTCTCCACTCTGCCCCCCTTCTAAGATATGTTATTTTCCTTTTATAGAAATGAAAAACCCTAAACGAGTTGATAAAAATCGGATTTGATAGCTATCCACGTGTTCTGCACTGTCAAGTTGTCGCGTGCACGCGATGGGCGCCACGAGCTCGTGACAAGGTGCGATTCTGTTAACTTGACTGCTGACTCCTCTCGCACGACATCGCTTGCACGCGATGGGCATCACGAGCTTGTGACAGACTGCACACAGCCTTCATCCTGTCACGACGTCGCGATGAACTTTTCTTCACACATGAATTTTTCTTATTTCCTCAACACCTCCAATGGACTCCATTGTCACCCAAAACACCTCCATAATTCAAATCAACATCAAAACATATCATTCATTCTCTTTTCCTCCACCTAAAACCTAAAATCATAAAAAACACAATTAGATATCAAATTTATCTATAAATCACATAAAAACAAGAAAACTAAACAACTAAAAGCAACTATAAAACTATAGCAAATATGAACATATCATCTAAGAATTTGATCGTTTAATCTAAAAAATATATAGATTAATGAAGCAATTGCCCTTATATTTATATTTATATTTAGTTCAATGACTATAATTTATAGATTTAATAATTAATTTCCAATTTTACTGTTTATTAAATATTGATAATTTATTATTAATTAAACAGATTCAATCAATATATAGGGATCGAGAGTATAGTGCAAAGCTAGAGAAGAATGACAACGATCTAAAAGTATCTCTACTGATGGCTCCTCTACAGGTCCGCTTTATATTCATAGTTCATCGTTAATATGTGTATGCATACTCATTTTATCATTTTCTGTTTGCAGATGTTGCAGATAAACCATGTCGCTTATGACAGGTTTTGTGACGTGCTAAGAGAAAGTGACTCTGCTGCAAGGGAGAAAGGAGCTTGCTCAAAGGAAATGGAGGCAGTGTCTATCTCGCTTATCGAGATCACTTCAAAGAATGTCCAGTTGGATAGAAAGTTGAAGGAGAAAGATGTGACCTAGCAAACTCAGGTATAGAACAAAGAGGCTGAGTGGAATTCTCACCCGAAATCGTTGGGAGACCAACTTTATGTTGTTAAGGGTCGTGCCAAGAATTCGGAAGAGGAGATTTGTAACCTTAACAGCGCGACGGAAGACTGGAGCAGGAAAAAGTTAAGCTATTAATTGACCTAGCAACTTCTGAGGTGCAGTCCAAACATGATCAAGATCGCATCCACAACCTAGAGCAACAGATTGATGATCTTTACGAGCAAATGCTTGACCAGGTGGAGTCTGCACACGAGAAGCTGTTGGGGCAACTTCAAGCGAAGTTTCCAGATTTGGATCTTTCTTTCCTAGACGAGACAGAGGAGGCCGAGCAGGTAGAAAAAGTCGTTGTTGATGAAGATGCGGTTCCCAATACTTAAGAGGTGATTACCCCTATAAAGGGAGTTTCTACTGAAACTCTAGGGGATACTTCTAAGGTGTCTCCATCTGTGGCAATGCACAGAAATGTCTCCTTGCCTTCGGTTGGAGATATTGTTCCTTCGTCTGTTGAAGAGCCCTCAGGAGATGTTCCTCCTTTCTCAGAAGTTTCTCTTTGACTTATTAAGAATTGTTGAACTGTTGACTTTGTCCTTTCTCTCTTCTCTTTTTTTCTTTTTTGACTTATTAGGAATTTGTGACTGCTTGATGTGTATTGTAATAGACTGCAATTTTTTAACGATTATTTTAAGTGTTAAAAAATAAAAAATGTAAACAATATAAAATTATTATACATTATAATATAGTAATAACAATAATAATTAGTTGAAATTAAAAGAAAAATAATTTTTACTTTTTAAGAATTAAGAATAGTTTTCAAATATTATTAATTTATTAGAAACAATATTGTAATAAAAAAATATGGTAATAATATTTCATTAATCAAAATCCATAGGTTTAGGGTTTTTTCACCTTGAATGTGGATGAGGAATTTTGTAAAACTTATGAATTTTGATATTTTTTAAGTAATCAAATAATGAATTTGACATAAATATATGGATAGTTTTAAATCACTTATTTAAAATCCTTCGATCCAAATATAACCTAATGAATTGACCATACAAAGTGTGAATTTTTATGAAATATAAAGAGTGTATATCATTTTGCGATAATTGAAATAAAAAAATCATAATTTATTTCCTTTTAAGTTGAACACTAGTTTTATTAGCAATTTTTTAAAGAGATTATAACCTATTTTTTCTCAAATAATTATATTTATTTCACTAAATACATATTATTGGTTTAAGTATTTTAAATTTATGATCAGACTGTAGTATAATTTAGATAATAATCTAGTTTTATATTTCTAAATACACCTTAAAAATATAGTACTTCTTTCATTCTATTCTAACTATTATGTAAGAAAATAAAATTTGTTCTACTTCAATTGACTTTTTATATTAATAATAAAAAATAAACTATTTCTTTTCAATTTTACCCATATCTTAATTTTAGAAAAATGAATTTTATTAGAGCAATTATTATTCATTACTACCTTTAATCTTTTTAAAAGTGAATAATATAATTATATATATATTAAATAGTATTCTTAATCTTGGGGAAAAAAAAAAGATTTAAACGCTAGTTAAAGCATCTCCACAGTTTTTTTATTTTACTCTTTATCTAAATTTAGAAAGTTTTGTGTTTTTCAACAGCTTCTCTATCTTCCTCCTTACTTATATCATTTCTCATATTTAAAAGCTATTAAGAGCTCCTAAATAATATTTTATTATTTCTTTTTCCTTTTTTTTTTCTTTCTTTCCTTTTTTTTTCTCTTACTCTCTTTTCATTTTTCTTCTAGATAGTTTTATTAATAAAAAATTAAAATAGTGAGTGAGATAATGACTATTGTTGGAATGCACACAATTTTTAAGACAAACTAAAATAATGAATGAATTTTTTATAATAATATGAAATGAAATAAAGAGTATTGTTGAGAATGCGCTTGGATTGTAACCGATATAAGTGGTATATATACACTCACTTTTATGTGTCTCATTAATTTTTCATTTTGAATTTATACAAATAAATTAAACATGCACATGCAACTTTTTGAAATCCGAAAATTTTTTTTTTTCACACAATAAGATGGTCAATAGTACATTTAATTAGTGTGCATAGACCAAGATCCGGAGAGAGTGGAAGTGGCTTCACTTTATGATATTCAATTCCATTCTATTACTAAAATAATTTGCAGAAATCCTTCAATTAACGTCCAAACCGGCGATTCACACTGCCCAAAGCTTCCATAGGAATTGATGAAGTTGCCAAAGGAACTCTCACTCACATCTTTCTGTTCATTCTTCTCCCTTTCAACGTTATTGATCTTTTTGAGAAAGTGAAAAAATGGGAAATGGAGCTGAAGATTATTATCCCAGAAAGCATTCACACCAAGAGCAACAAAATACTAAATTCAAGATCAAATTGGTTGTGATTGTAATACTAACCAATCTTTTTACTATCTACTTCTTCACTACCCCTAACTTCAAGCTATCTCCTTACACCAACCATATCCCTTTCCGTCTCTGGGATTCCTCTGTTCTTCTGATTGAGCTCAACTCTACTATACATCAACTTGCTGATTTGCATCAAAAGCTTAACTCAACCAATTTGCTAGTGGAAGCCCTTCTTATAGAGCTAAGTACCAAGGAGCAGCATAAACCATTGACTGAGAAATTTATTAAGTTGGATGATAAATATGGCATTGCTGGGTCTAATGAGCTTGTGCTAGCAATAGGAGCACACAAACTCCCACTGGGATACTCCTCAAGAATGGGATCCAATGAGCTCTATCCTCCGGTGGGTGCAGGTTGCTTGAGGTATCCAAAGGATTTAACTCAGTACATGACATATGAGGTTGGTGAGGAATGTCCGGTAGATGATGTGTTTGCTCAAAGGTTGATGCTAAAAGGATGTGAGCCTCTCCCTCGCAGGAGATGCAGGCCAAAGTCTCCGGCAAACTATGAGGAACCAGCCCCATTACCCTTGTCTCTTTGGGCAACCCCATCAGATACCAGCATCGTGTGGGATTCTTACACTTGCAAAAGCTACGAGTGCTTGATTGAGCGGAAGAACCAGCCAGGGTCCTTCGACTGCAAGGATTGCTTTGATCTTCAAGGGAGGGAGAAGACAAGGTGGTTGTTCGACAATGGAGGACTCAGCTATGGAATTGATAAAGTTCTTGAAACAAAACCTCGAGGAACCATCCGAATCGGGCTTGACATTGGAGGAGGCTCGGGTACATTTGCAGCAAGAATGAAGGAAAGAAATATCACAATCATAACAAGCTCGATGAATATTGATAGTCCGTTCAACAGCTTCATAGCATCGAGGGGGTTGATTCCAATACATGTGAGTGTTTCTCAGAGGCTACCATTCTTCGAGAACACGCTGGATATAGTTCATTCGATGCATGTTTTGAGCAACTGGATACCAGAAGCCATGCTTGAGTTCACACTGTATGACATATACAGAGTGTTGAGGCCTGGAGGATTGTTCTGGCTTGACCATTTCTTCTGCTATGGATCACAGCTGAATCAGACTTATGTTCCAATGCTGGACCGCATCGGATTTAAAAAGCTGAGGTGGAATGCTGGTATGAAGCTTCATCATGGAATTCAGAAAAATGAGTGGTATTTTTCTGCCCTGTTGGAAAAACCAATGACATGATCAGATACATAAAAGTTTTTATAACAATAATAAATCTGTAGCAAATTGAAGGAAGATGCACAAACAACTACATCAGTGTCAAATCCCTACAGCATTGCTAATCCGTGTCGCTTCTTTTCTGCTTATAAATCCTTATGGTCTACTAAGTTCATAAATATTTATCATCAAAGTATTTTTAGAGGTCTAATGCTCTCAGAAGCAACACCTCTATTCGGTTGGATAACAGATTTGATATCAAAAGGTGTCAAAGAGAGAATGCCTGTAAAATTGATGATTCCGAGTGGAGCATTGAAGCATACCTGTCAAACATATATACGCATTTATTCACTGTTCAAAAGTAAAATCCCAATAATAAATCCTTAACTAGGTATCTACAAGCAAACAATTTAGTTCAATTCTTATAGCTTACAACTCCCATTCATTACATACTTTTAACGAGTAGCAAAATTCAAAATTCAAAACTATAGTCATAGTGGCTCTAGCTTTGAAGGTGGAAAGGCTCCACTATATTCAAAAGTATCTTTCTTGTATGGATGGCGGGGACTGCCCTTGCTTGCTTCCTCATAACTTGCAGAAGTGGATGCTGATTCGGCATTGGGATTTAATCCAGCAAGCTGCAAGATATTCTCTATCTCTTTCACTACTTCACCCATTGTCGGCCTATCACCTCCTGATTCTTGTACGCACTTCATAGCCAAATCCACATACATTTTTAGACCTTTTAATGTCGTTTCCAAATCAATTCCTGGGTCAAGAAGTTCATGCAGGTTATATAATTCCTTTGTTCTGTCAATTGCCAGTTTTACCTCTCTCACTATGTACTTCCCTCGTTCTATTGGCCTCCTTCCTGTCAATAGCTCCAGCATCACAACTCCAAAGCTGTAAACATCGCTCTTCTCTGTTAAATGCTGAGTCATGTAATACTCAGGATCCAAATAACCCTGAACAAATATAAATAGCGTCCATGACAGTCTGAAGAGATGCTGCATTTCATATTTTGCATAATATAAGATCCTGAGTCCAAGAGGAACAAGTACTGACCATTGTCCCTTTAACTTGAGTGGTAACATGGCCCTTTTCAGTGTCACTCAAAGACTTGCAGAGACCAAAATCAGCAACTTTTGCATTTAAGCGTTCATCTAGAAGAATGTTAGTCGACTTGATGTCCCTATGAATAATGGGAGGGTTAGCAAGCTCATGCAGATAGGCCAGACCTCTTGCTGCCCCAAGGATCACTTTAAGTCTACGCATCCAATCCAATCTGATACCCGATTTCCCTGCTTGAATTGCAAAGAAATAACAAGTGATTACTTGAAAAATAGAAATTTCTAATATCATTATGGAAGCATTGAGAAGGATAACGAAATACCTGACAGACTGTCATTAAGACTACCATTTGCAACAAACTCATACACCAGCATTTGTTCACCTCGCTCAAAGCAAAATCCCAAAAGGCCAACCAGATTTTTGTGATGGACTCTTGATAATAATTCAATCTCAGTTTTGAATTCTAGTCCACCCTGCAATGATCCTTGTTGAGCTCTTTTGATGGCTACCAATTGGCCGGTGGGAAGGATTCCTCTATAAACCTGTTAAAACAAGTTTACTACGTTAGGAAAAAAACTCTAAACAATAGTCCCAAGCACACAACTGCACAAGACCAATAGAGACAGCATAAACAACATGCAAAAAAGCAGTTGTGTGTATAGGCAAGATTAGGTGAATTCTGGATTTTGAAGAAAGAGAGAGATAATTAAATAACCTTTCCATAACCCCCGGATCCAATATCATTAGCATCTGACAAATTGTTGGTATACTTCTTAAGCTCTTCAAAAGAAAAGCATTTGGCTGCTTTTAATTGAGGAACATCAGTGCCTTGGTTCTTACTTGAATCCCAATGAGCTGGATTTTATAATGTAAAGCAAAGTAAAGCCAATGCATTCTTATGAAATTGAAAAATACTAAGAAAAATGTTAAACTTATTATTATTGTACCAAAAGGATTGTTCTTTCCAGTGGCTCTTTCTGCTCTCTTCTTTTGACGATAAGCATAAAGCCCTGCAATGAGCAATAACAGAACAAGGGCAGAACCACCTGCAGCAGCTCCAATTATAATGCCAGTGTTTGAGTTGTTTGATTCAATAGGTTCTCCTGAATCACAAGTGAAAGGGAATGAGGTGTTAACAAGAAGAGAAAAACAATGCAACAACATATTCTTCTCTTTAAAATATGCATAGATAGTGAAAGTACCAGCAAAAAACTGATAAGCAACTCCCATAAAATAGAAAGGTCCAAATTGTTTTGGAGGCTTGAAAGTCTGATTGCTTAGCACAAAACCAATCCTAGAAATAATTGTTCGATTGAAACGATCTTGGCCAGCTGGAAAAACTTTTAGGTCCACATCAAAATACTGAGATGAATCCATTCTTGGATTACTGAGAGAAACCGAATCAACTGGCAGTTGATTCAACCTAAAAGAATCCATCAAAGCTTTCTGGAGAGACACGTAAATGGTTGAGTTTTCCAGGTCTGAAAATTTAGGAGCCCTGAAAACTAGCATTCCTGTGTATGGATATGCACATTCACAGTTGGGACTGGAAGTCTGATCAGAATAGCAAGTAGCAGGCACACAATTATTTGGTGGCGTCACATATGAAGTAGTAGACGTGGTAATAACGCAGTAAGCCTCAGTTACTCCTGATTCCTCACAAACTGGGTTACCCACGAGTCTACAAGCTCCCACAGATAGCAGACGTCTTATATTTTTAGCTAGGAAAATTCTAAGTTATTTAACAACAAAATTGTCAAAATTTGGACACCATGGACAAAGAATGTAACTTACATTAAATCAGCTCCATTTCCCGCTGCTCTCTTTGTATATGCAGAAATTTGATTATTTTGCAAATCAACGAGTTGAAGTTGGCCACCATTGTTCGTCCCTAAATCTAAAGTGCCATTGAGTTTATTGTTCCTTAATAACCTGTGGCACCAAATCCAAGATGACTATCAGCCAACAGTTATCATAATATGCAAACATCTAGCTGAACTCCTCTAAGCCAATCCCAAAAAGTAACCGTTAATTGTTTCTACAATATTCTTGGCATCCATGAAAGTGATTAGCTACTAGAGATAAAGCAGATACGCACACAGTCTGTAAAGAGGGAAGGCTGAAGAAGTCAGTTGGAACTTGTCCTTGAAGTTGTGTGTTTTCCATCATTCTGCGATATAAAATTAACAAATAATGCTGTGAATAAATACTAAAACAACTTGACATAAAACAGTGCTTGCCTGCTTGGCCAATGATATACAGTACATATGTTGAAACTATTATGTGATAAAAAGTTAAGATGAATCAAGCTAAAAGATAAAATCTAGGAATTGCTAAACATTGATGGCGCATAGAAAATAATTAGTTAAATAATCAATGAGGATAATCTAATTGGGGATTACTTATAGACCTGGACTCAAATGAGAAATGTAGACATTTATTTTGAATAATGCTGAGAGACCAAAAAGGATATTTAATAATCAAGTGTTGTTTTTGCAGTTAAAGCAGGATAGAACTTTTTCTAACTTCTTACATGCTTCTGCTTCTGGATCCCCCAAAGGGTGTGTTTGACTGGCAGTAAATGTGATTGGCAGGCTTTGCTTTGTTAATTTTCCCTTTTTCCTATAAATCACTTTTACTACAAGGATATCTCATCCTCCAACTTCCAAAATTTCCCTTTCTTCTGCTTATTAACAAATGTTGCTTTTATCAATGACAAAGAACAAGATTACAAACAAGCCATGTTCTGGAACATAGAAAATACAAGGCATTGACTAACATAAAGGCCAAACATTTACGCTGCTGGAGATAAGAATGTTTAGATATTCAAGTGGAAGATGAGAACTGTAAACAGGGGATAAATATTTTTGCATAAACATGAGACAGCTATTTAAGAATCAATCATATGGAAATTACTTTTGGAATTTTTTACTGCGTGCAGTAAATACCAATAAATGGATTAACAATTTGAAAGTCAGAACATTTATATCAATGACATTTACTAATGTCGATATAAACTCATAAGTGATTTTCCTTATCTTAAATACAGGCTTAGGATAGCAAGGTTTCTGTTGAGGGCACAATATAATACAGATACTGTTTTTTCTTGATTAGAAATGTGTTTGTTCTTATCAGTGATTGAGTTTGGTGCCTTTGTGAGGTGATTGAATGAAACTGAAATGAAATAGAAGATTAAGAATGAGGAAGGAGGTACGGAGACTTACACTGTTGTCAAAGACTGTAAAGTTGGTATCCAAGATGGAAAATCTGATGCATCAAAACTATTATTGCTCATGTCTCTGCAGACAAGTTTCATGTTAAAGTACACATACAAGAAGGAAAAGAAAAAAAGGGTCATGATACCTTACAACTACTGATTGTATAATTTTAGACTGCATGATATCTTACAAGTATGTGAGAAGGTTCATCTTGGTAAGGTCAGGAATAGGGCCAGTAAATCCATTGTTGGACAGATGCCTGAAATTGATTAACAGTACACTCTTAACAGAGTTAGAACCCACATGCAAGATAGTAATAATAAAGAAAACTAATTTGAACAGTTCCACTGCAAATATCTCTCTTTTGTATACTTACAACTCATTGATACTTGTAAGATTGTCAAGGTTCAAAGGGATAGGTCCAATTAATGAATTGTTATCCAAGCGCCTGAGCCAAGATGAAACATTCAACACAAGCCTCACCAGCAGAAACATCAATCTAAAATCATTTCTAAGTTTGCGTTTTATAGATACTCACACAACCTCCAAATGTTGTGCCAGGCCAAGAGAAGAAGGAATACTACCAGAAAGGCGGTTGCTCTCAAAAAGCCTGCCCAAGCAAAGTAGATATATTAGAGATATAAAACTATTCTAGAATCTTCACCTACAAGCTTGAACTTTTAGGTTGGGTGGTTCTTTGATCAACAAAAAACAAAATAAATCTAACAATCAATGCTTAAATTAGAAGAATTGAATTATATTTAAGTAACGTAATGCAATTTGGAAATCATACTTCAGTATATGATTAATTATGCAGCTTGTAAGAGCTTATATCTTCTCCCTGAGTTCGATACTCTTACAATAAGTTGTAGGTAAAAGCAGCAAAGCCACATCAAGATATAGTCAACAGATGCAATATTTATAAAAAGGATAGGAGCAACTTGAAGATGAGAAAAGTGGCGCAATTTGGGAATCAAGTATATACTTAATTCTACAAATCGTAAATGCATGTATCTTCTCCCTTAGTTTCCCACTCTTACAATAATTTGAATGAAACTTACAGATGTATGAGAGTCGTGTCTGAGCTGAAAAGTTTAGCTGGGATGGTGCCTGAGAGCTGATTCTTTCCAAAATGACTGTTAATAGTTTTTACTCACATATTAATATATGGAAAATGATTCATTGCAAAAGGAATATATATATATATATATATATATATATATATATATAGTAAGCTGGATATCAAAAAAAGTTTTGACATACAAGTGTTTTGTATTAACTAACATATCGAGACCAGGTGTAGTCCCCGAGGAAACTGGGATGGTTCCTTCAAGCCTATTGTCAGCCAAATCTAACCAATAGAGCTTTGATAAATTTCCAATTGAAGGTGGAATTGGACCAGTGAAGCCATTAGAATTTAGAGATCTGCAGTTAATAATAATATCCATTTTTCAAAAATATTAGCCAGAAAGGAAAAGGCAAAATATTATATGAATGATTGAAGAAGTTGAAATGATTATGTAGGGGACACAAAAGTAAGCCCTTATTCAGCATCTTGTTTCAAATCCATATGAATTTGTACCCGAACAATCATACCGAAATTGTAAACCAAGGAATGACATGGAGTTGAAACCCTTACAGAGATACCAGCTGCTGCAGCGATCCTATTGAGTCAGGAAGTGGACCAGAGAAACTACAACCAAGCAGTATCCTGAAATACAAGTAAGAGATATTTAGTTAATTAGAGGAAATTGGATTTTGCTTAATGCTATGGTGACACAATTTATGCCCTTACAAGTTTGTTAGCTTCACCAAATTTCCAATTGATGCTGGAAGAGGTCCTCTTAGACCTTTATTGTATGATAGATCCCTGTATGCAGATGCTAATGATCAGAACGAAAGAAAAAAAAAAATCAAACAAATGCATCTAATACGTTCATCATGCATTGAACATGATCCTAAAGATGTAGGCTTAGTTTTGACAATCTATATAGAATAACAATTATAGCTAAAGAAAAGCCCAATTGAATCCTATACATCAAAGAATAGACACATTGCAGGCTAGAGACCTACAGAATCTGCAGTTCCAATAATAATGAAATATCTCCAGAGAGCTGTCCTTCAAGTCCTATGCTTGATAATCGTCTGCAGATGAAAATAGTTGGCTAGTTTCAGGAGAGGGTTACAGCCTTAGTTAGCATTAGAAGGTGAAGTAATGCCAATTACTTACAAGGAGGTCACACGTGAATTCGTGCACTCTATGCCATCCCATCTATCTCCACAAGGGTCTGCACCCACCCAATTAGGTGGTGTGTTCTTCCAAATACTCTTGAGAGCATTCAACTTACTGGCTGCATCAGGAAAAAGGAAACATTGTACATTATCCGAGTCATTAATTAGTACTATAAACTTGCCCATTTATAGCATGCATTTAGAATCTGTAAAAACTGAGAAATCCAAATTCTCATTTTAATGGAATTATGGAAGACTTTTCAAAGCATAATTGCAAAAAACTTCCTTCCAATTACCACACATAAGACTAGAAAAACCAGCTTTGAAGCTTGATCTTTTTCACAGGGTTGATAAAGTGCTTTTAGTTCACATGTTTTAGTATTTGATATAAAAGAAAGTAATCGTTTCAGATATGAAATCATTTTATTGTTACTATGAGATTCTTCTTGACAAATACATAACCAACTCTGATATCAATCGTGGCTTCAAAAATTGTACAGTTGAACGAACATACAAAAGTTAAATTCATCTTTATGCAGTTAACAATTAAAGAAATAGACGTTTACATTTTAAAAACAGTGACCTAGAATTTCCATATAATAGCTAATCCACAGTCAGTAAACAAGGCCTTTAAGAGGCTATGCTAATTAACATCATAAATCCATAAAACACACAGACACTAAATGAGGAAGGAAAAGAAATAAATTGTCATTTATATTTCAAATAATATATAATGAATTAACCAGACCAAAAACAGAGAGAATACTAGTTATAGCTGGCTTACCATCCTCACTGTTAGTTACAGCTGCTATGATATAAATTTGGTGGAAAACAACCAGCAGAAACGCTAGAATTCTAGGATTCATCTCCCAATAAACCTTGAAAAAGCTCTTTGATTTCAGTTTGAAATTTAGCATAGCCAAAAACCCATTTAGCATAAGAAATCAGATCTCATGCAAAACAGCAAAAGGGCTTGAAATCGATAAAACGTTGGCTGCAAAGTATTGTTTCAAGCTAATTTTGTCGTCTCAAAACTCATAAAGGTGGGAAACGATTTTAATGGAATTATTTTGCATATACACATCTGAATATTAAGAACATTGACTAAAATGTGAAAGAAATAAATACACAGCAAAGAAACAGTGAAAGATGAACAAGAAAAGTGGGCCTGTTCTATTAAATAAACTTTAAATTCTTCCACCAGTAAAAGCTGAAAGGACTTCAAAAAATATCTATACAAAATAGAAGAGAACCCTTCAAAATTCATTGATTGGTTTTATTCATTTATTATGTTTATTTTTCGTCTTCTTTGGAAGAGGATAAACACTTTAAAATAATCATGAACGCCAAGTGGGTAAGTTTGAAAAGATTGTAGATCGTGGAATTCCAAACCTTTTCAGTATGAAGAAGTCTTTTTCAGAGAGAGATTCAAATTTCAGAGAAAGAAGATACCAATAATCTAGAAAAGTGTTGGCTTTTTAAATCATAATGAATATTATGATTAAATGAGAAGAAAATACTTGAAAGAAATTTGTAGACTAACCTGTCTAGCTCTTGAATCATTCAACGGTAATTGCAACACGACCATATTATCCCGCCCATTTTGCTCAATGATTTGTCGTTTTCTAACTCCTTTTTTTATATATAAAGTCGTAGACATGATCAAATGTGAGAGGAGAAAACTTTGAAATTTCAATTTGACAACCAGCAGAGTGGCAGTTGCTATCAGCCATTGTTGTTTGCAAACAAGCTTGCCATTGCCGGCCCAGTACATTTACCTGCTTCATCCACCAGTGACTGGAGCATTTGAATTTAGTTCAATTTTGTCCTATTGCAACGCTCTTTATTTTTTTAAAATTATATTTGTAACCCAAAACTTTTACACTTTAATATTCAAGTCCAATTTTTTATTTAAAAAAACGTGTCAGCTGATGTCACATTATTAGAAATTGTGAAATTATATTTTCTAATTATTACATCATTTTTTTTATCTGAAATTATAAATAGATATCAAATTACAATTTTTTCAAAATTTTTGATACTAATGTAATACAAATAAAAAGTCTGGTATTAATTTGCACAATAGTATCAACGCCCGCAAACAAGCTTGTCATTGCCACCCATACATTTACCTGCTTCATTCGCTAAAATCACATAGAACATTTGAATTTAGTTCAAAATTGTTCTACTGCATTGCAGCCCTCTTTATTTTTTTAAGAATTGTATTTGTAACCACAAAATTTTTACACTTCACAAATCAATACTTAATGCTCTTATACCAATCAAGTGAAACTATTGACTACTAGACAATACACTGGGGTATGTATAAATCAAAGTACATGAGTTCATCCCTGAAGATGAAAAGCAAGACATTGAGGTATCTTATAAACAGCAAAAAAATATCCAATGGGAAGAATTCCTATGCTCTTGCAAATATTAAAGCATTACTGTTCCAATATTAAATGAATGATGATGAATTTGGAATTGAAGAATAAGTCTATGGTAGTAGAAGAAAAAGAAACTAACAAATATAAAACCCTTGACTCTACTTAATGTTAATAATATGATGATAAGAACTGTAGGATTTTAATAACTTAATCCAAAACTTAATCTATCTGGTTCATTTCTAATTTCTTTTGAAGTAATATTGGGTTCAAATCATTTTTAAAAATAATCATATTAGATTTTTATATAAGAATTAACTAACATAAGTTAAGGTAAACAAATTACAAATCATTATGATTGAGTAGAAA
Source organism: Balakata baccata (assembly GCA_949630135.1). NCBI lineage: Eukaryota > Viridiplantae > Streptophyta > Magnoliopsida > Malpighiales > Euphorbiaceae > Balakata > Balakata baccata. The sequence goes on along the minus strand of CATIWF010077423.1, from coordinate 3,192 downwards.
TCATTTTCCATACAAATATTCAAAATCTCCTTTTTCCGCTAGAAAATTGAACAACGGACAAAACCGTCGTTAAATAGTGAAATAGACACCGACGGAATAGAGAGAGATTGTGTTTTCAATTGATTAATTAACTGGAGCAACCGTGTTTATAGATCGAGACTTTGGATTTGCTGGTTGCGACAGCCTCCTTCTTCATTGGTTTTTCCCTTTCCTCTCAAAATTAATTTCTTTTTCCATTGATTCTTCTTTGTCACAGCTATCTAAGTGCACAAAAAAGGCTCTACAAATATTTTTTCTTTTTGCGCAATTTAACCTCATCTTATTGCAAACAATGAAGGAATAACTTTCCAACCATTTGAAATGGAGATTTTGCATTAGAGTCCATTTTGATTGTGTGTTTGAAAAAGGTATTTTTTGAAAAAAAAATATATATTTTTAACTTTTTTCTAGTATTGAAAATTGCTTTTGAACAAAAGTTATTTTTTTCAGAAGCAAGTTTGAGAAAAAAAAATAAAAAAGTATGTCAATTAAACCAAAAAAAGTTTAAAATCTATTTTTAGAACATTCAACAATAATTTGAAACACCCCTCTAAAAGAAATTGTATTGAAAGAGTTAGTACAAGACACTTCCAGTTTAATAAGAAGTTTTGAACTCAAACCTTAAATATGTATTTATTTTAAAACTCTTGAGATAATAGTTTGTCGTTTCGATATGCTCTAAATTACTCCGATTAATTATTATGGTAAATTTAAAAAGAAATAAAAAGAAAAAAAAGAACGTTGTAGTTTTCCATAATAACAATATTGTCTAAAAATTTTGGAATGGTCCAAGTACACATGCCACTATTATCAGTGGTGTGTATATGTTAATACATTCACTGTTTTTTATATATTAAATATTATATCACAATGGACATATGTATATTTTACATTTATAATAAATAAATATTCAAATTGTTGATTAAATTATGAATGCAGTGGTTAAATATACTATGAAATATACGGCCCTTTGATTATTTACAGAAAATTTATTATCAAGTTAACGATAATAATGAAATAAATATCTCTGGTAAAAGATAATATTAAAAATGTTCTTAATAATAATATCTAAATAAATCATTGGGTTCTTAAAGAGTTAAAGGTACCGAACAGTGACGCCTGATAATAACTGTACAGATAGTGATAGATGTCAACAGTTATTATTTTAGTCATAATATATGAGTCTTATATGACTTGAAATCATTTAACTTTAGGTGTCAAGACTATCCTTTCATAGGTAGCTGTGGAGGTACTCTTGCCTTGTACTAGACTATCTGCGCTTGATAATCTAGCTCGTAGTCACCACAGTTAGTCATGTAGTAAGACATGAAATTACTAATAGTAGGACTCATTACCCTATAGAACCGGGGCAAGATCCTAATGGAATTGATATTTTGGTTCTGATAAAATAAATTTCTGATCAGAAGAAATATGACTTATTCAATGTAAGATTGAATTATTAATTAGATTAATAATGATGAGTCTTATTTTAATCAGAACGCAAATTATCACTCATTAGTATATTGACTAATAGGGTTTGATACGCTGTGATCCTAATCAATATCGGTATCATAACGAGAGAACTTAATATTATGATTTAGAGGTCAAATTAATATTTTAGATTTTATCGGTAATTAAAAGGAGAATTCTGGAAGAATATTTAATATATCCAGGTATACGAAAAATTCAAAAATTGTGTCCAATATAATATTAAAGAGTTAATATTATATTTTCATTCTAATAAAATTATTAATCTTATAAGTCACACCCAAATTAAATTATTTGTCTAGTCCATATTTAAGATGTAGGGAGTAATTTAATTGAGAATTAAATTAGAAATGATCAGTTATACTTTTTGAGTTAAAATTAATATTGATTAATTTTAACTATTTCTCTTATTTATAATTTTAATTAAAGTGTTAATTAAAATTATTATAATTTAATTAAATTGTTAATTAAATTAACCAAAATGGTATATTAAAGTAATTACCACATATTTATAGGAGAGAAAATTAACTCTATGATTAATGATAGTAGCTAGAAAATGATATATGCAATTGTTGTATCATCATTGTATCATAAATTAAAATTAAAAAAAAAAGTCAAAAAATTTTTTGGTCTACCAACCTTATATAAGGTTGAAATTTTTTCTTTGGCCTTTGGCCATTTTTTTCTCTTTTTTATCTTAATATCCTTCTTCTTCTTGCTGATCTTCTTCTTCTGCTTTTTAAGTTTTCTCTCTAGCAAAAATGTGTTTTGTTCCAAAAAAATATTTTATTTATCTCATCTAGTATTGAAAGAAAATATTGAGAAAAAGTTTTTAAAGTATTAGTAGCTTATAAATTTGCAAGAAGAATATATTTGTGATCATACATTTAAGACTAGCAAATGAGTTTCATCAACGCAACTAAAAATTTTGGTCTTTTTGCTTAATTTATACTTTGGTGAATTCAGTAATAAAATGTTTGTTTTAATCATTTTATTTTTCATTTTGTTCTTAAAAATCATGAGATGATCTTGGCAAAATGGATATTATCCATAAAGGTTATAAAATATATTTTGCTAAAAGTTATGGATAAATGCTCAAAGTTAACATGAAAAATGTATTTTCATATCATGCAATATTTGATTGCATGTTTTAATAAAATTAAAAATTTTTGAAATCTATAATTTTGACCGAAATCTAGAGCTCCTCTCAATCCAAATATATATTCCGCTTCCGTCAATTGGTATCAAAGCCATTCTATGAATTTTTTAGCAAAATAACTCTTTTATGCTAGTAGGCTCGGCTTGATTATAAATAATTTTCTCATTGTTCTTTTAGATTTGATTTATATATTGTATTGTATATGATGTTTCATGATATTTTTCCTCTTGTTTTGGGTTTTTCAAATGTGTTATGAGTTTTATTATTTTTATAAATTGGTTTGTAATATTAATATATTCATAATTTATTTTTACCATTATATTGAAGTCCTTGGTATGCCAAGAGAATATAATGTAAAAATTTTCTTTTGAAACATGGAGGCCCGAAATTTTGAGGAGGAGCAACAAGAAAGATCTGTCAAGATGAAGATTAATTTGTATTTTCCATTTTGGGATAAGAATTTTTCTAGCAATTGTAATAGAATTATAAATTTGCATAATTAATTT